>JBBNEX010000086.1:0-62500 GCA_038021265.1 Cyprinella venusta
TCGACCAGCGCGCAAAAATGGAGGCTCTAGACCCTTCCAGAGCCGAGATATCGGATGTCAAAGTATTGACCTGAAAAAAAAAATAAGGGGTAACACTGTCGTTTTTGGCCGAAATTTTGACCCCCTCCGATCTTCTTGAAACTCTGGATTCTGACAGAGGGCCACGAGACTTCGACCAGCGCGCAAAAATGGAGGCTCTAGACCCTTCCAGAGCCGAGATATCGGATGTCAAAGTTTTGACCTGAAAAAAAAAACATAAGGGGTAACACTGTCGTTTTTGGCCGAAATGTTGACCCCCTCCGATCTTCTTGAAACTCTGGATTCTGACAGAGGGCCACGAGACTTCGACCAGCGCGCAAAAATGGAGGCTCTAGACCCTTCCAGAGCCGAGATATCGGATGTCAAAGTTTTGACCTGAAAAAAAACATAAGGGGTAACACTGTCGTTTTTGGCCGAAATTTTGACCCCCTCCGATCTTCTTGAAACTCTGGATTCTGACAGAGGGCCACGAGACTTCGACCAGCGCGCAAAAATGGAGGCTCTAGACCCTTCCAGAGCCGAGATATCGGATGTCAAAGTTTTGACCTGAAAAAAAACATAAGGGGTAACACTGTCGTTTTTGGCCGAAATTTTGACCCCCTCCGATCTTCTTGAAACTCTGGATTCTGACAGAGGGCCACGAGACTTCGACCAGCGCGCAAAAATGGAGGCTCTAGACCCTTCCAGAGCCGAGATATCGGATGTCAAAGTTTTGACCTGAAAAAAAAAACATAAGGGGTAACACTGTCGTTTTTGGCTGAAATTTTGACCCCCTCCGATCTTCTTGAAACTCTGGATTCTGACAGAGGGCCACGAGACTTCGACCAGCGCGCAAAATGGAGGCTCTAGACCCTTCCAGAGCCGAGATATCGGATGTCAAAGTTTTGACCTGAAAAAAAAAACATAAGGGGTAACACTGTCGTTTTTGGCCGAAATTTTGACCCCCTCCGATCTTCTTGAAACTCTGGATTCTGACAGAGGGCCATGAGACTTCAACCAGCGCGCAAAAATGGAGGCTCTAGACCCTTCCAGAGCCGAGATATCGGATGTCAAAGTTTTGACCTGAAAAAAAAACATAAGGGGTAACACTGTCGTTTTTGGCCGAAATTTTGACCCCCTCCGATCTTCTTGAAACTCTGGATTCTGACAGAGGGCCACGAGACTTCGACCAGCGAGCAAAAATGGAGGCTCTAGACCCTTCCAGAGCCGAGATATCGGATGTCAAAGTTTTGACCTGAAAAAAAAAAACATAAGGGGTAACACTGTCGTTTTTGGCCGAAATTTTGACCCCCTCCGATCTTCTTGAAACTCTGGATTCTGACAGAGGGCCACGAGACTTCGACCAGCGCGCAAAAATGGAGGCTCTAGACCCTTCCAGAGCCGAAATATCGGATGTCAAAGTTTTGACCTGAAAAAAAAAACATAAGGGGTAACACTGTCGTTTTTGGCCGAAATTTTGACCCCCTCCGATCTTCTTGAAACTCTGGATTCTGACAGAGGGCCACGAGACTTCGACCAGCACGCAAAAATGGAGGCTCTAGACCCTTCCAGAGCCGAGATATCGGATGTCAAAGTTTTGACCTGAAAAAAAAAACATAAGGGGTAACACTGTCGTTTTTGGCCGAAATTTTGACCCCCTCCGATCTTCTTGAAACTCTGGATTCTGACAGAGGGCCACGAGACTTCGACCAGCGCGCAAAAATGGAGGCTCTAGACCCTTCCAGAGCCGAGATATCGGATGTCAAAGTTTTGACCTGAAAAAAAAAAACATAAGGGGTAACACTGTCGTTTTTGGCCGAAATTTTGACCCCCTCCGATCTTCTTGAAACTCTGGATTCTGACAGAGGGCCACGAGACTTCGACCAGCGCGCAAAAATGGAGGCTCTAGACCCTTCCAGAGCCGAATTATCGGATGTCAAAGTTTTGACCTGAAAAAAAAAAAACATAACGGGTAACACTGTCGTTTTTGGCCGAAATTTTGACCCCCTCCGATCTTCTTGAAACTCTGGATTCTGACAGAGGGCCACGAGACTTCGACCAGCGCGCAAAAATGGAGGCTCTAGACCCTTCCAGAGCCGAGATATCGGATGTCAAAGTTTTGACCTGAAAAAAAAAACATAAGGGGTAACACTGTCGTTTTTGGCCGAAATTTTGACCCCCTCCGATCTTCTTGAAACTCTGGATTCTGACAGAGGGCCACGAGACTTCGACCAGCACGCAAAAATGGAGGCTCTAGACCCTTCCAGAGCCGAGATATCGGACGTCAAAGTTTTGACCCGAAAAAAAAAAAACATAAGGGGTAACACTGTCGTTTTTGGCCGAAATTTTGACCCCCTCCGATCTTCTTGAAACTCTGGATTCTGACAGAGGGCCACGAGACTTCGACCAGCGCGCAAAAATGGAGGCTCTAGACCCTTCCAGAGCCGAGATATCGGATGTCAAAGTTTTGACCTGAAAAAAAAACCATAAGGGGTAACACTGTCGTTTTTGGCCGAAATTTTGACCCCCTCCGATCTTCTTGAAACTCTGGATTCTGACAGAGGGCCACGAGACTTCGACCAGCGCGCAAAAATGGAGGCTCTAGACCCTTCCAGAGCTGAGATATCGGATGTCAAAGTTTTGACCTGAAAAAAAAACATAAGGGGTAACACTGTCGTTTTTGGCCGAAATTTTGACCCCCTCCGATCTTCTTGAAACTCTGGATTCTGACAGAGGGCCACGAGACTTCGACCAGCGCGCAAAAATGGAGGCTCTAGACCCTTCCAGAGCCGAGATATCGGATGTCAAAGTTTTGACCTGAAAAAAAAAACATAAGGGGTAACACTGTCGTTTTTGGCCGAAATTTTGACCCCCTCCGATCTTCTTGAAACTCTGGATTCTGACAGAGGGCCACGAGACTTCGACCAGCGCGCAAAAATGGAGGCTCTAGACCCTTCCAGAGCCGAGATATCGGATGTCAAAGTTTTGACCTGAAAAAAAAAAACATAAGGGGTAACACTGTCGTTTTTGGCCGAAATTTTGACCCCCTCCGATCTTCTTGAAACTCTGGATTCTGACAGAGGGCCACGAGACTTCGACCAGCGCGCAAAAATGGAGGCTCTAGACCCTTCCAGAGCCGAGATATCGGATGTCAAAGTTTTGACCTGAAAAAAAACATAAGGGGTAACACTGTCGTTTTTGGCCGAAATTTTGACCCCCTCCGATCTTCTTGAAACTCTGGATTCTGACAGAGGGCCACGAGACTTCGACCAGCGCGCAAAAATGGAGGCTCTAGACCCTTCCAGAGCCGAGATATCGGATGTCAAAGTTTTGACCTGAAAAAAAAACATAAGGGGTAACACTGTCGTTTTTGGCCGAAATTTTGACCCCCTCCGATCTTCTTGAAACTCTGGATTCTGACAGAGGGCCACGAGACTTCGACCAGCGCGCAAAAATGGAGGCTCTAGACCCTTCCAGAGCCGAGATATCGGATGTCAAAGTTTTGACCTGAAAAAAAAAACATAAGGGGTAACACTGTCGTTTTTGGCCGAAATTTTGACCCCCTCCGATCTTCTTGAAACTCTGGATTCTGACAGAGGGCCACGAGACTTCGACCAGCACGCAAAAATGGAGGCTCTAGACCCTTCCAGAGCCGAGATATCGGACGTCAAAGTTTTGACCCGAAAAAAAAAACATAAGGGGTAACACTGTCATTTTTGGCCGAAATTTTGACCCCCTCCGATCTTCTTGAAACTCTGGATTCTGACAGAGGGCCACGAGACTTCGACCAGCGCGCAAAAATGGAGGCTCTAGACCCTTCCAGAGCCGAGATATCGGATGTCAAAGTTTTGACCTGAAAAAAAACATAAGGGGTAACACTGTCGTTTTTGGCCGAAATTTTGACCCCCTCCGATCTTCTTGAAACTCTGGATTCTGACAGAGGGCCACGAGACTTCGACCAGCGCGCAAAAATGGAGGCTCTAGACCCTTCCAGAGCCGAGATATCGGATGTCAAAGTTTTGACCTGAAAAAAAAACATAAGGGGTAACACTGTCGTTTTTGGCCGAAATTTTGACCCCCTCCGATCTTCTTGAAACTCTGGATTCTGACAGAGGGCCACGAGACTTCGACCAGCGCGCAAAATTGGAGGCTCTAGACCCTTCCAGAGCCGAGATATCGGATGTCAAAGTTTTGACCTGAAAAAAAAACATAAGGGGTAACACTGTCGTTTTTGGCCAAAATTTTGACCCCCTCCGATCTTCTTGAAACTCTGGATTCTGACAGAGGGCCACGAGACTTCGACCAGCGCGCAAAAATGGAGGCTCTAGACCCTTCCAGAGCCGAGATATCGGATGTCAAAGTTTTGACCTGAAAAAAAACATAAGGGGTAACACTGTCGTTTTTGGCCGAAATTTTGACCCCCTCCGATCTTCTTGAAACTCTGGATTCTGACAGAGGGCCACGAGACTTCGACCAGCGCGCAAAAATGGAGGCTCTAGACCCTTCCAGAGCCGAGATATCGGATGTCAAAGTTTTGACCTGAAAAAAAAAACATAAGGGGTAACACTGTCGTTTTTGGCCGAAATGTTGACCCCCTCCGATCTTCTTGAAACTCTGGATTCTGACAGAGGGCCACGAGACTTCGACCAGCGCGCAAAAATGGAGGCTCTAGACCCTTCCAGAGCCGAGATATCGGATGTCAAAGTTTTGACCTGAAAAAAAAACATAAGGGGTAACACTGTCGTTTTTGGCCGAAATTTTGACCCCCTCCGATCTTCTTGAAACTCTGGATTCTGACAGAGGGCCACGAGACTTCGACCAGCGCGCAAAAATGGAGGCTCTAGACCCTTCCAGAGCCGAGATATCGGATGTCAAAGTTTTGACCTGAAAAAAAAACATAAGGGGTAACACTGTCGTTTTTGGCCGAAATTTTGACCCCCTCCGATCTTCTTGAAACTCTGGATTCTGACAGAGGGCCACGAGACTTCGACCAGCGCGCAAAAATGGAGGCTCTAGACCCTTCCAGAGCCGAGATATCGGATGTCAAAGTTTTGACCTGAAAAAAAAAACATAAGGGGTAACACTGTCGTTTTTGGCCGAAATTTTGACCCCCTCCGATCTTCTTGAAACTCTGGATTCTGACAGAGGGCCACGAGACTTCGACCAGCGCGCAAAAATGGAGGCTCTAGACCCTTCCAGAGCCGAGATATCGGATGTCAAAGTTTTGACCTGAAAAAAAAAAACATAAGGGGTAACACTGTCGTTTTTGGCCGAAATTTTGACCCCCTCCGATCTTCTTGAAACTCTGGATTCTGACAGAGGGCCACGAGACTTCGACCAGCGCGCAAAAATGGAGGCTCTAGACCCTTCCAGAGCCGAGATATCGGATGTCAAAGTATTGACCTGAAAAAAAACATAAGGGGTAACACTGTCGTTTTTGGCCGAAATTTTGACCCCCTCCGATCTTCTTGAAACTCTGGATTCTGACAGAGGGCCACGAGACTTCGACCAGCGCGCAAAAATGGAGGCTCTAGACCCTTCCAGAGCCGAGATATCGGATGTCAAAGTTTTGACCTGAAAAAAAAAACATAAGGGGTAACACTGTCGTTTTTGGCCGAAATGTTGACCCCCTCCGATCTTCTTGAAACTCTGGATTCTGACAGAGGGCCACGAGACTTCGACCAGCGCGCAAAAATGGAGGCTCTAGACCCTTCCAGAGCCGAGATATCGGATGTCAAAGTTTTGACCTGAAAAAAAAAACATAAGGGGTAACACTGTCGTTTTTGGCCGAAATTTTGACCCCCTCCGATCTTCTTGAAACTCTGGATTCTGACAGAGGGCCACGAGACTTCGACCAGCGCGCAAAAATGGAGGCTCTAGACCCTTCCAGAGCCGAGATATCGGATGTCAAAGTTTTGACCTGAAAAAAAAAAACATGAGGGGTAACACTGTCGTTTTTGGCCGAAATTTTGACCCCCTCCGATCTTCTTGAAACTCTGGATTCTGACAGAGGGCCACGAGACTTCGACCAGCACGCAAAAATGGAGGCTCTAGACCCTTCCAGAGCCGAGATATCGGATGTCAAAGTTTTGACCTGAAAAAAAAAAACATAAGGGGTAACACTGTCGTTTTTGGCCGAAATGTTGACCCCCTCCGATCTTCTTGAAACTCTGGATTCTGACAGAGGGCCACGAGACTTCGACCAGCGCGCAAAAATGGAGGCTCTAGACCCTTCCAGAGCCGAGATATCGGATGTCAAAGTTTTGACCTGAAAAAAAAACATAAGGGGTAACACTGTCGTTTTTGGCCGAAATTTTGACCCCCTCCGATCTTCTTGAAACTCTGGATTCTGACAGAGGGCCACGAGACTTCGACCAGCGCGCAAAAATGGAGGCTCTAGACCCTTCCAGAGCCGAGATATCGGATGTCAAAGTTTTGACCTGAAAAAAAAAACATAAGGGGTAACACTGTCGTTTTTGGCCGAAATTTTGACCCCCTCCGATCTTCTTGAAACTCTGGATTCTGACAGAGGGCCACGAGACTTCGACCAGCATGCAAAAATGGAGGCTCTAGACCCTTCCAGAGCCGAGATATCGGACGTCAAAGTTTTGACCCGAAAAAAAAACATAAGGGGTAACACTGTCATTTTTGGCCGAAATTTTGACCCCCTCCGATCTTCTTGAAACTCTGGATTCTGACAGAGGGCCACGAGACTTCGACCAGCGCGCAAAAATGGAGGCTCTAGACCCTTCCAGAGCCGAGATATCGGATGTCAAAGTTTTGACCTGAAAAAAAACATAAGGGGTAACACTGTCGTTTTTGGCCGAAATTTTGACCCCCTCCGATCTTCTTGAAACTCTGGATTCTGACAGAGGGCCACGAGACTTCGACCAGCGCGCAAAAATGGAGGCTCTAGACCCTTCCAGAGCCGAGATATCGGATGTCAAAGTTTTGACCTGAAAAAAAAACATAAGGGGTAACACTGTCGTTTTTGGCCGAAATTTTGACCCCCTCCGATCTTCTTGAAACTCTGGATTCTGACAGAGGGCCACGAGACTTCGACCAGCGCGCAAAAATGGAGGCTCTAGACCCTTCCAGAGCCGAGATATCGGATGTCAAAGTTTTGACCTGAAAAAAAAACATAAGGGGTAACACTGTCGTTTTTGGCCGAAATTTTGACCCCCTCCGATCTTCTTGAAACTCTGGATTCTGACAGAGGGCCACGAGACTTCGACCAGCGCGCAAAAATGGAGGCTCTAGACCCTTCCAGAGCCGAGATATCGGATGTCAAAGTTTTGACCTGAAAAAAAACATAAGGGGTAACACTGTCGTTTTTGGCCGAAATTTTGACCCCCTCCGATCTTCTTGAAACTCTGGATTCTGACAGAGGGCCATGAGACTTCGACCAGCGCGCAAAAATGGAGGCTCTAGACCCTTCCAGAGCCGAGATATCGGATGTCAAAGTTTTGACCTGAAAAAAACATAAGGGGTAACACTGTCGTTTTTGGCCGAAATTTTGACCCCCTCCGATCTTCTTGAAACTCTGGATTCTGACAGAGGGCCACGAGACTTCGACCAGCGCGCAAAAATGGAGGCTCTAGACCCTTCCAGAGCCGAGATATCGGATGTCAAAGTTTTGACCTGAAAAAAAAAAAACATAAGGGGTAACACTGTCGTTTTTGGCCGAAATTTTGACCCCCTCCGATCTTCTTGAAACTCTGGATTCTGACAGAGGGCCACGAGACTTCGACCAGCGCGCAAAAATGGAGGCTCTAGACCCTTCCAGAACCGAGATATCGGACTTCAAAGTTTTGACCTGAAAAAAAAAAACATAAGGGGTAACACTGTCGTTTTTGGCCGAAATTTTGACCCCCTCCGATCTTCTTGAAACTCTGGATTCTGACAGAGGGCCACGAGACTTCGACCAGCGCGCAAAAATGGAGGCTCTAGACCCTTCCAGAACCGAGATATCGGACTTCAAAGTTTTAACCTGAAAAAAAAACATAAGGGGTAACACTGTCGTTTTTGGCCGAAATTTTGACCCCCTCCGATCTTCTTGAAATTCTGGATTCTGACAGAGGGCCACGAGACTTCGACCAGCGCGCAAAAATGGAGGCTCTAGACCCTTCCAGAACCGAGATATCGGACTTCAAAGTTTTGACCTGAAAAAAAAACATAAGGGGTAACACTGTCGTTTTTGGCCGAAATTTTGACCCCCTCCGATCTTCTTGAAACTCTGGATTCTGACAGAGGGCCACGAGACTTCGACCAGCGCGCAAAAATGGAGGCTCTAGACCCTTCCAGAACCGAGATATCGGACTTCAAAGTTTTGACCTGAAAAAAAAACATAAGGGGTAACACTGTCGTTTTTGGCCGAAATTTTGACCCCCTCCGATCTTCTTGAAACTCTGGATTCTGACAGAGGGCCACGAGACTTCGACCAGCACGCAAAAATGGAGGCTCTAGACCCTTCCAGAGCCGAGATATCGGACGTCAAAGTTTTGACCTGAAAAAAAAACATAAGGGGTAACACTGTCGTTTTTGGCCGAAATTTTGACCCCCTCCGATCTTCTTGAAACTCTGGATTCTGACAGAGGGCCACGAGACTTCGACCAGCGCGCAAAAATGGAGGCTCTAGACCCTTCCCGAACCGAGATATCGGACTTCAAAGTTTTAACCTGAAAAAAAACATAAGGGGTAACACTGTCGTTTTTGGCCGAAATTTTGACCCCCTCCGATCTTCTTGAAACTCTGGATTCTGACAGAGGGCAACGAGACTTCGACCAGCGCGCAAAAATGGAGGCTCTAGACCCTTCCAGAACCGAGATATCGGACTTCAAAGTTTTGACCTGAAAAAAACACATAAGGGGTAACACTGTCGTTTTTGGCCGAAATTTTGACCCCCTCCGATCTTCTTGAAACTCTGGATTCTGACAGAGGGCCACGAGACTTCGACCAGCGCGCAAAAATGGAGGCTCTAGACCCTTCCAGAGCCGAGATATCGGACGTCAAAGTTTTGACCTGAAAAAAAAACATAAGGGGTAACACTGTCGTTTTTGGCCGAAATTTTGACCCCCTCCGATCTTCTTGAAACTCTGGATTCTGACAGAGGGCCACGAGACTTCGACCAGCGCGCAAAAATGGAGGCTCTAGACCCTTCCAGAACCGAGATATCGGACTTCAAAGTTTTGACCTGAAAAAAAAACATAAGGGGTAACACTGTCGTTTTTGGCCGAAATTTTGACCCCCTCCGATCTTCTTGAAACTCTGGATTCTGACAGAGGGCCACGAGACTTCGACCAGCGCGCAAAAATGGAGGCTCTAGACCCTTCCAGAGCCGAGATATCGGACGTCAAAGTTTTGACCTGAAAAAAAAAACATAAGGGGTAACACTGTCGTTTTTGGCCGAAATTTTGACCCCCTCCGATCTTCTTGAAACTCTGGATTTTGACAGAGGGCCACGAGACTTCGACCAGCGCGCAAAAATGGAGGCTCTAGACCCTTCCAGAACCGAGATATCGGACTTCAAAGTTTTAACCTGAAAAAAAAAACATAAGGGGTAACACTGTCGTTTTTGGCCGAAATTTTGACCCCCTCCGATCTTCTTGAAACTCTGGATTCTGACAGAGGGCCACGAGACTTCGACCAGCGTGCAAAAATGGAGGCTCTAGACCCTTCCAGAACCGAGATATCGGACTTCAAAGTTTTGACCTGAAAAAAAAACATAAGGGGTAACACAGTCGTTTTTGGCCGAAATTTTGACCCCCTCCGATCTTCTTGAAACTCAGGATTCTGACAGAGGGCCACGAGACTTCGACCAGCGCGCAAAAATGGAGGCTCTAGACCCTTCCAGAGCCGAGATATCGGACGTCAAAGTTTTGACCTGAAAAAAAAAACATAAGGGGTAACACTGTCGTTTTTGGCCGAAATTTTGACCCCCTCCGATCTTCTTGAAACTCTGGATTCTTACAGAGGGCCACGAGACTTCGACCAGCGCGCAAAAATGGAGGCTTTAGACCCTTCCAGAACCGAGATATCGGACTTCAAAGTTTTAACCTGAAAAAAAAACATAAGGGGTAACACTGTCGTTTTTGGCCGAAATTTTGACCCCCTCCGATCTTCTTGAAACTCTGGATTCTGACAGAGGGCCACGAGACTTCGACCAGCGCGCAAAAATGGAGGCTCTAGACCCTTCCAGAACCGAGATATCGGACTTCAAAGTTTTGACCTGAAAAAAAAAAACATAAGGGGTAACACTGTCGTTTTTGGCTGAAATTTTGACCCCCTCCGATCTTCTTGAAACTCTGGATTCTGACAGAGGGCCACGAGACTTCGACCAGCGCGCAAAAATGGAGGCTCTAGACCCTTCCAGAGCCGAGATATCGGATGTCAAAGTTTTGACCTGAAAAAAAACATAAGGGGTAACACTGTCGTTTTTGGCTGAAATTTTGACCCCCTCCGATCTTCTTGAAACTCTGGATTCTGACAGAGGGCCACGAGACTTCGACCAGCGCGCAAAAATGGAGGCTCTAGACCCTTCCAGAGCCGAGATATCGGATGTCAAAGTTTTGACCTGAAAAAAAAACATAAGGGGTAACACTGTCGTTTTTGGCCGAAATTTTGACCCCCTCCGATCTTCTTGAAACTCTGGATTCTGACAGAGGGCCACGAGACTTCGACCAGCGCGCAAAAATGGAGGCTCTAGACCCTTCCAGAGCCGAGATATCGGATGTCAAAGTTTTGGCCTGAAAAAAAAAACATAAGGGGTAACACTGTCGTTTTTGGCCGAAATTTTGACCCCCTCCGATCTTCTTGAAACTCTGGATTCTGACAGAGGGCCACGAGACTTCGACCAGCGCGCAAAAATGGAGGCTCTAGACCCTTCCAGAGCCGAGATATCGGATGTCAAAACTTTGACCTGAAAAAAAAACATAAGGGGTAACACTGTCGTTTTTGGCCGAAATTTTGACCCCCTCCGATCTTCTTGAAACTCTGGATTCTGACAGAGGGCCACGAGACTTCGACCAGCGCGCAAAAATGGAGGCTCTAGACCCTTCCAGAGCCGAGATATCGGATGTCAAAGTTTTGACCTGAAAAAAAAACATAAGGGGTAACACTGTCGTTTTTGGCCGAAATTTTGACCCCCTCCGATCTTCTTGAAACTCTGGATTCTGACAGAAGGCCACGAGACTTCGACCAGCGTGCAAAAATGGAGGCTCTAGACCCTTCCAGAGCCGAGATATCGGATGTCAAAGTTTTGACCTGAAAAAAAACATAAGGGGTAACACTGTTGTTTTTGGCCGAAATTTTGACCCCCTCCGATCTTCTTGAAACTCTGGATTCTGACAGAGGGCCACGAGACTTCGACCAGTGCGCAAAAATGGAGGCTCTAGACCCTTCCAGAGCCGAGATATCGGATGTCAAAGTTTTGACCTGTAAAAAAACATAAGGGGTAACACTGTCGTTTTGGCCAAAATTTTGACCCCCTCCGATCTTCTTGAAACTCTGGATTCTGACAGAGGGCCACGAGACTTCGACCAGCGCGCAAAAATGGAGGCTCTAGACCCTTCCAGAGCCGAGATATCGGATGTCAAAGTTTTGACCTGAAAAAAAACCATAAGGGGTAACATTGTCGTTTTTGGCCGAAATTTTGACCCCCTCCGATCTTCTTGAAATTCTGGATTCTGACAGAGGGCCACGAGACTTCGACCAGCGCGCAAAAATGGAGGCTCTAGACCCTTCCAGAGCCGAGATATCGGATGTCAAAGTTTTGACCTGAAAAAAAAAACCATAAGGGGTGACACTGTCGTTTTTGGCCGAAATTTTGACCCCCTCCGATCTTCTTGAAACTCTGGATTCTGACAGAGGGCCACGAAACTTCGACCAGCGCGCAAAAATGGAGGCTCTAGACCCTTCCAGAGCCGAGATATCGGATGTCAAAGTTTTGACCTGAAAAAAAAAACATAAGGGGTAACACTGTCGTTTTTGGCCGAAATTTTGACCCCCTCCGATCTTCTTGAAACTCTGGATTCTGACAGAGGGCCACGAGACTTTGACCAGCGCGCAAAAATGGAGGCTCTAGACCCTTCCAGAACCGAGATATCGGACTTCAAAGTTTTGACCTGAAAAAAAACATAAGGGGTAACACTGTCGTTTTTGGCTGAAATTTTGACCCCCTCCGATCTTCTTGAAACTCTGGATTCTGACAGAGGGCCACGAGACTTCGACCAGCGCGCAAAAATGGAGGCTCTAGACCCTTCCAGAGCCGAGATATCGGACGTCAAAGTTTTGACCTGACAAAAAAAACATAAGGGGTAACACTGTCGTTTTTGGCCGAAATTTTGACCCCCTCTGATCTTCTTGAAACTCTGGATTCTGACAGAGGGCAACGAGACTTCGACCAGCGCGCAAAAATGGAGGCTCTAGACCCTTCCAGAACCGAGATATCGGACTTCAAAGTTTTGACCTGAAAAAAACACATAAGGGGTAACACTGTCGTTTTTGGCCGAAATTTTGACCCCCTCCGATCTTCTTGAAACTCTGGATTCTGACAGAGGGCCACGAGACTTCGACCAGCGCGCAAAAATGGAGGCTCTAGACCCTTCCAGAGCCGAGATATCGGACGTCAAAGTTTTGACCTGAAAAAAAAACATAAGGGGTAACACTGTCGTTTTTGGCCGAAATTTTGACCCCCTCCGATCTTCTTGAAACTCTGGATTCTGACAGAGGGCCACGAGACTTCGACCAGCGCGCAAAAATGGAGGCTCTAGACCCTTCCAGAACCGAGATATCGGATTTCAAAGTTTTGACCTGAAAAAAAAAACATAAGGGGTAACACTGTCGTTTTTGGCCGAAATTTTGACCCCCTCCGATCTTCTTGAAACTCTGGATTCTGACAGAGGGCCACGAGACTTCGACCAGCGCGCAAAAATGGAGGCTCTAGACCCTTCCAGAACCGAGATATCGGACTTCAAAGTTTTAACCTGAAAGAAAAACATAAGGGGTAACACTGTCGTTTTTGGCCGAAATTTTGACCCCCTCCGATCTTCTTGAAATTCTGGATTCTGACAGAGGGCCACGAGACTTCGACCAGCGCGCAAAAATGGAGGCTCTAGACCCTTCCAGAACCGAGATATCGGACTTCAAAGTTTTGACCTGAAAAAAAAAACATAAGGGGTAACACTGTCGTTTTTGGCCGAAATTTTGACCCCCTTCGATCTTCTTGAAACTCTGGATTCTGACAGAGGGCCACGAGACTTCGACCAGCGCGCAAAAATGGAGGCTCTAGACCCTTCCAGAACCGAGATATCGGACTTCAAAGTTTTGACCTGAAAAAAAAAAACATAAGGGGTAACACTGTCGTTTTTGGCCGAAATTTTGACCCCCTCCGATCTTCTTGAAACTCTGGATTCTGACAGAGGGCCACGAGACTTCGACCAGCGCGCAAAAATGGAGGCTCTAGACCCTTCCAGAGCCGAGATATCGGACGTCAAAGTTTTGACCTGAAAAAAAACATAAGGGGTAACACTGTCGTTTTTGGCCGAAATTTTGACCCCCTCCGATCTTCTTGAAACTCTGGATTCTGACAGAGGGCCACGAGACTTCGACCAGCGCGCAAAAATGGAGGCTCTAGACCCTTCCCGAACCGAGATATCGGACTTCAAAGTTTTAACCTGAAAAAAAAACATAAGGGGTAACACTGTCGTTTTTGGCCGAAATTTTGACCCCCTCCGATCTTCTTGAAACTCTGGATTCTGACAGAGGGCAACGAGACTTCGACCAGCGCGCAAAAATGGAGGCTCTAGACCCTTCCAGAGCCGAGATATCGGACGTCAAAGTTTTGACCTGAAAAAAAAAACATAAGGGGTAACACTGTCGTTTTTGGCCGAAATTTTGACCCCCTCCGATCTTCTTGAAACTCTGGATTCTGACAGGTGGCCACGAGACTTCGACCAGCGCGCAAAAATGGAGGCTCTAGACCCTTCCAGAACCGAGATATCGGACTTCAAAGTTTTGACCTGAAAAAAAAAACATAAGGGGTAACAATGTCGTTTTTGGCCGAAATTTTGACCCCCTCCGATCTTCTTGAAACTCTGGATTCTGACAGAGGGCCACGAGACTTCGACCAGCGCGCAAAAATGGAGGCTCTAGACCCTTCCAGAACCGAGATATCGGACTTCAAAGTTTTAACCTGAAAAAAAAACATAAGGGGTAACACTGTCGTTTTTGGCCGAAATTTTGACCCCCTCCGATCTTCTTGAAACTCTGGATTCTGACAGAGGGCCACGAGACTTCGACCAGCGCGCAAAAATGGAGGCTCTAGACCCTTCCAGAGCCGAGATATCGGATGTCAAAATTTTGACCTGAAAAAAAAAACATAAGGGGTAACACTGTCGTTTTTGGCCGAAATTTTGACCCCCTCCGATCTTCTTGAAACTCTGGATTCTGACAGAGGGCCACGAGACTTCGACCAGCGCGCAAAAATGGAGGCTCTAGACCCTTCCAGAGCCGAGATATCGGATGTCAAAGTTTTGACCTGAAAAAAAAACATAAGGGGTAACACTGTCGTTTTTGGCCGAAATTTTGACCCCCTCCGATCTTCTTGAAACTCTGGATTCTGACAGAAGGCCACGAGACTTCGACCAGCGTGCAAAAATGGAGGCTCTAGACCCTTCCAGAGCCGAGATATCGGATGTCAAAGTTTTGACCTGAAAAAAAAACATAAGGGGTAACACTGTTGTTTTTGGCCGAAATTTTGACCCCCTCCGATCTTCTTGAAACTCTGGATTCTGACAGAGGGCCACGAGACTTCGACCAGTGCGCAAAAATGGAGGCTCTAGACCCTTCCAGAGCCGAGATATCGGATGTCAAAGTTTTGACCTGAAAAAAACATAAGGGGTAACACTGTCGTTTTGGCCAAAATTTTGACCCCCTCCGATCTTCTTGAAACTCTGGATTCTGACAGAGGGCCACGAGACTTCGACCAGCGCGCAAAAATGGAGGCTCTAGACCCTTCCAGAGCCGAGATATCGGATGTCAAAGTTTTGACCTGAAAAAAAAAACATAAGGGGTAACACTGTCGTTTTTGGCCGAAATTTTGACCCCCTCCGATCTTCTTGAAACTCTGGATTCTGACAGAGGGCCACGAGACTTCGACCAGCATGCAAAAATGGAGGCTCTAGACCCTTCCAGAGCCGAGATATCGGACGTCAAAGTTTTGACCCGAAAAAAAAAACATAAGGGGTAACACTGTCATTTTTGGCCGAAATTTTGACCCCCTCCGATCTTCTTGAAACTCTGGATTCTGACAGAGGGCCACGAGACTTCGACCAGCGCGCAAAAATGGAGGCTCTAGACCCTTCCAGAGCCGAGATATCGGATGTCAAAGTTTTGACCTGAAAAAAAACATAAGGGGTAACACTGTCGTTTTTGGCCGAAATTTTGACCCCCTCCGATCTTCTTGAAACTCTGGATTCTGACAGAGGGCCACGAGACTTCGACCAGCGCGCAAAAATGGAGGCTCTAGACCCTTCCAGAGCCGAGATATCGGATGTCAAAGTTTTGACCTGAAAAAAAAAACATAAGGGCTAACACTGTCGTTTTTGGCCGAAATTTTGACCCCCTCCGATCTTCTTGAAACTCTGGATTCTGACAGAGGGCCACGAGACTTCGACCAGCGCGCAAAAATGGAGGCTCTAGACCCTTCCAGAGCCGAGATATCGGATGTCAAAGTTTTGACCTGAAAAAAAAACATAAGGGGTAACACTGTCGTTTTTGGCCGAAATTTTGACCCCCTCCGATCTTCTTGAAACTCTGGATTCTGACAGAGGGCCACGAGACTTCGACCAGCGCGCAAAAATGGAGGCTCTAGACCCTTCCAGAGCCGAGATATCGGATGTCAAAGTTTTGACCTGAAAAAAAACATAAGGGGTAACACTGTCGTTTTTGGCCGAAATTTTGACCCCCTCCGATCTTCTTGAAACTCTGGATTCTGACAGAGGGCCATGAGACTTCGACCAGCGCGCAAAAATGGAGGCTCTAGACCCTTCCAGAGCCGAGATATCGGATGTCAAAGTTTTGACCTGAAAAAAACATAAGGGGTAACACTGTCGTTTTTGGCCGAAATTTTGACCCCCTCCGATCTTCTTGAAACTCTGGATTCTGACAGAGGGCCACGAGACTTCGACCAGCGCGCAAAAATGGAGGCTCTAGACCCTTCCAGAGCCGAGATATCGGATGTCAAAGTTTTGACCTGAAAAAAAAAAAACATAAGGGGTAACACTGTCGTTTTTGGCCGAAATTTTGACCCCCTCCGATCTTCTTGAAACTCTGGATTCTGACAGAGGGCCACGAGACTTCGACCAGCGCGCAAAAATGGAGGCTCTAGACCCTTCCAGAACCGAGATATCGGACTTCAAAGTTTTGACCTGAAAAAAAAAAACATAAGGGGTAACACTGTCGTTTTTGGCCGAAATTTTGACCCCCTCCGATCTTCTTGAAACTCTGGATTCTGACAGAGGGCCACGAGACTTCGACCAGCGCGCAAAAATGGAGGCTCTAGACCCTTCCAGAACCGAGATATCGGACTTCAAAGTTTTAACCTGAAAAAAAAACATAAGGGGTAACACTGTCGTTTTTGGCCGAAATTTTGACCCCCTCCGATCTTCTTGAAATTCTGGATTCTGACAGAGGGCCACGAGACTTCGACCAGCGCGCAAAAATGGAGGCTCTAGACCCTTCCAGAACCGAGATATCGGACTTCAAAGTTTTGACCTGAAAAAAAAACATAAGGGGTAACACTGTCGTTTTTGGCCGAAATTTTGACCCCCTCCGATCTTCTTGAAACTCTGGATTCTGACAGAGGGCCACGAGACTTCGACCAGCGCGCAAAAATGGAGGCTCTAGACCCTTCCAGAACCGAGATATCGGACTTCAAAGTTTTGACCTGAAAAAAAAACATAAGGGGTAACACTGTCGTTTTTGGCCGAAATTTTGACCCCCTCCGATCTTCTTGAAACTCTGGATTCTGACAGAGGGCCACGAGACTTCGACCAGCACGCAAAAATGGAGGCTCTAGACCCTTCCAGAGCCGAGATATCGGACGTCAAAGTTTTGACCTGAAAAAAAAACATAAGGGGTAACACTGTCGTTTTTGGCCGAAATTTTGACCCCCTCCGATCTTCTTGAAACTCTGGATTCTGACAGAGGGCCACGAGACTTCGACCAGTGCGCAAAAATGGAGGCTCTAGACCCTTCCCGAACCGAGATATCGGACTTCAAAGTTTTAACCTGAAAAAAAACATAAGGGGTAACACTGTCGTTTTTGGCCGAAATTTTGACCCCCTCCGATCTTCTTGAAACTCTGGATTCTGACAGAGGGCAACGAGACTTCGACCAGCGCGCAAAAATGGAGGCTCTAGACCCTTCCAGAACCGAGATATCGGACTTCAAAGTTTTGACCTGAAAAAAACACATAAGGGGTAACACTGTCGTTTTTGGCCGAAATTTTGACCCCCTCCGATCTTCTTGAAACTCTGGATTCTGACAGAGGGCCACGAGACTTCGACCAGCGCGCAAAAATGGAGGCTCTAGACCCTTCCAGAGCCGAGATATCGGACGTCAAAGTTTTGACCTGAAAAAAAAACATAAGGGGTAACACTGTCGTTTTTGGCCGAAATTTTGACCCCCTCCGATCTTCTTGAAACTCTGGATTCTGACAGAGGGCCACGAGACTTCGACCAGCGCGCAAAAATGGAGGCTCTAGACCCTTCCAGAACCGAGATATCGGACTTCAAAGTTTTGACCTGAAAAAAAAACATAAGGGGTAACACTGTCGTTTTTGGCCGAAATTTTGACCCCCTCCGATCTTCTTGAAACTCTGGATTCTGACAGAGGGCCACGAGACTTCGACCAGCGCGCAAAAATGGAGGCTCTAGACCCTTCCAGAGCCGAGATATCGGACGTCAAAGTTTTGACCTGAAAAAAAAAACATAAGGGGTAACACTGTCGTTTTTGGCCGAAATTTTGACCCCCTCCGATCTTCTTGAAACTCTGGATTTTGACAGAGGGCCACGAGACTTCGACCAGCGCACAAAAATGGAGGCTCTAGACCCTTCCAGAACCGAGATATCGGACTTCAAAGTTTTAACCTGAAAAAAAAAACATAAGGGGTAACACTGTCGTTTTTGGCCGAAATTTTGACCCCCTCCGATCTTCTTGAAACTCTGGATTCTGACAGAGGGCCACGAGACTTCGACCAGCGTGCAAAAATGGAGGCTCTAGACCCTTCCAGAACCGAGATATCGGACTTCAAAGTTTTGACCTGAAAAAAAAACATAAGGGGTAACACAGTCGTTTTTGGCCGAAATTTTGACCCCCTCCGATCTTCTTGAAACTCAGGATTCTGACAGAGGGCCACGAGACTTCGACCAGCGCGCAAAAATGGAGGCTCTAGACCCTTCCAGAGCCGAGATATCGGACGTCAAAGTTTTGACCTGAAAAAAAAAACATAAGGGGTAACACTGTCGTTTTTGGCCGAAATTTTGACCCCCTCCGATCTTCTTGAAACTCTGGATTCTTACAGAGGGCCACGAGACTTCGACCAGCGCGCAAAAATGGAGGCTTTAGACCCTTCCAGAACCGAGATATCGGACTTCAAAGTTTTAACCTGAAAAAAAAACATAAGGGGTAACACTGTCGTTTTTGGCCGAAATTTTGACCCCCTCCGATCTTCTTGAAACTCTGGATTCTGACAGAGGGCCACGAGACTTCGACCAGCGCGCAAAAATGGAGGCTCTAGACCCTTCCAGAACCGAGATATCGGACTTCAAAGTTTTGACCTGAAAAAAAAAAACATAAGGGGTAACACTGTCGTTTTTGGCTGAAATTTTGACCCCCTCCGATCTTCTTGAAACTCTGGATTCTGACAGAGGGCCACGAGACTTCGACCAGCGCGCAAAAATGGAGGCTCTAGACCCTTCCAGAGCCGAGATATCGGATGTCAAAGTTTTGACCTGAAAAAAAACATAAGGGGTAACACTGTCGTTTTTGGCTGAAATTTTGACCCCCTCCGATCTTCTTGAAACTTTGGATTCTGACAGAGGGCCACGAGACTTCGACCAGCGCGCAAAAATGGAGGCTCTAGACCCTTCCAGAGCCGAGATATCGGATGTCAAAGTTTTGACCTGAAAAAAAAACATAAGGGGTAACACTGTCGTTTTTGGCCGAAATTTTGACCCCCTCCGATCTTCTTGAAACTCTGGATTCTGACAGAGGGCCACGAGACTTCGACCAGCGCGCAAAAATGGAGGCTCTAGACCCTTCCAGAGCCGAGATATCGGATGTCAAAGTTTTGGCCTGAAAAAAAAAAACATAAGGGGTAACACTGTCGTTTTTGGCCGAAATTTTGACCCCCTCCGATCTTCTTGAAACTCTGGATTCTGACAGAGGGCCACGAGACTTCGACCAGCGCGCAAAAATGGAGGCTCTAGACCCTTCCAGAGCCGAGATATCGGATGTCAAAACTTTGACCTGAAAAAAAAACATAAGGGGTAACACTGTCGTTTTTGGCCGAAATTTTGACCCCCTCCGATCTTCTTGAAACTCTGGATTCTGACAGAGGGCCACGAGACTTCGACCAGCGCGCAAAAATGGAGGCTCTAGACCCTTCCAGAGCCGAGATATCGGATGTCAAAGTTTTGACCTGAAAAAAAAACATAAGGGGTAACACTGTCGTTTTTGGCCGAAATTTTGACCCCCTCCGATCTTCTTGAAACTCTGGATTCTGACAGAAGGCCACGAGACTTCGACCAGCGTGCAAAAATGGAGGCTCTAGACCCTTCCAGAGCCGAGATATCGGATGTCAAAGTTTTGACCTGAAAAAAAACATAAGGGGTAACACTGTTGTTTTTGGCCGAAATTTTGACCCCCTCCGATCTTCTTGAAACTCTGGATTCTGACAGAGGGCCACGAGACTTCGACCAGTGCGCAAAAATGGAGGCTCTAGACCCTTCCAGAGCCGAGATATCGGATGTCAAAGTTTTGACCTGTAAAAAAACATAAGGGGTAACACTGTCGTTTTGGCCAAAATTTTGACCCCCTCCGATCTTCTTGAAACTCTGGATTCTGACAGAGGGCCACGAGACTTCGACCAGCGCGCAAAAATGGAGGCTCTAGACCCTTCCAGAGCCGAGATATCGGATGTCAAAGTTTTGACCTGAAAAAAAACCATAAGGGGTAACATTGTCGTTTTTGGCCGAAATTTTGACCCCCTCCGATCTTCTTGAAATTCTGGATTCTGACAGAGGGCCACGAGACTTCGACCAGCGCGCAAAAATGGAGGCTCTAGACCCTTCCAGAGCCGAGATATCGGATGTCAAAGTTTTGACCTGAAAAAAAAAACCATAAGGGGTGACACTGTCGTTTTTGGCCGAAATTTTGACCCCCTCCGATCTTCTTGAAACTCTGGATTCTGACAGAGGGCCACGAAACTTCGACCAGCGCGCAAAAATGGAGGCTCTAGACCCTTCCAGAGCCGAGATATCGGATGTCAAAGTTTTGACCTGAAAAAAAAAACATAAGGGGTAACACTGTCGTTTTTGGCCGAAATTTTGACCCCCTCCGATCTTCTTGAAACTCTGGATTCTGACAGAGGGCCACGAGACTTTGACCAGCGCGCAAAAATGGAGGCTCTAGACCCTTCCAGAACCGAGATATCGGACTTCAAAGTTTTGACCTGAAAAAAAACATAAGGGGTAACACTGTCGTTTTTGGCCAAAATTTTGACCCCCTCCGATCTTCTTGAAACTCTGGATTCTGACAGAGGGCCACGAGACTTCGACCAGCGCGCAAAAATGGAGGCTCTAGACCCTTCCAGAGCCGAGATATCGGACGTCAAAGTTTTGACCTGACAAAAAAAACATAAGGGGTAACACTGTCGTTTTTGGCCAAAATTTTGACCCCCTCTGATCTTCTTGAAACTCTGGATTCTGACAGAGGGCAACGAGACTTCGACCAGCGCGCAAAAATGGAGGCTCTAGACCCTTCCAGAACCGAGATATCGGACTTCAAAGTTTTGACCTGAAAAAAACACATAAGGGGTAACACTGTCGTTTTTGGCCGAAATTTTGACCCCCTCCGATCTTCTTGAAACTCTGGATTCTGACAGAGGGCCACGAGACTTCGACCAGCGCGCAAAAATGGAGGCTCTAGACCCCTCCAGAGCCGAGATATCGGACGTCAAAGTTTTGACCTGAAAAAAAAACATAAGGGGTAACACTGTCGTTTTTGGCCGAAATTTTGACCCCCTCCGATCTTCTTGAAACTCTGGATTCTGACAGAGGGCCACGAGACTTCGACCAGCGCGCAAAAATGGAGGCTCTAGACCCTTCCAGAACCGAGATATCGGATTTCAAAGTTTTGACCTGAAAAAAAAAACATAAGGGGTAACACTGTCGTTTTTGGCCGAAATTTTGACCCCCTCCGATCTTCTTGAAACTCTGGATTCTGACAGAGGGCCACGAGACTTCGACCAGCGCGCAAAAATGGAGGCTCTAGACCCTTCCAGAACCGAGATATCGGACTTCAAAGTTTTAACCTGAAAGAAAAACATAAGGGGTAACACTGTCGTTTTTGGCCGAAATTTTGACCCCCTCCGATCTTCTTGAAATTCTGGATTCTGACAGAGGGCCACGAGACTTCGACCAGCGCGCAAAAATGGAGGCTCTAGACCCTTCCAGAACCGAGATATCGGACTTCAAAGTTTTGACCTGAAAAAAAAAACATAAGGGGTAACACTGTCGTTTTTGGCCGAAATTTTGACCCCCTTCGATCTTCTTGAAACTCTGGATTCTGACAGAGGGCCACGAGACTTCGACCAGCGCGCAAAAATGGAGGCTCTAGACCCTTCCAGAACCGAGATATCGGACTTCAAAGTTTTGACCTGAAAAAAAAAACATAAGGGGTAACACTGTCGTTTTTGGCCGAAATTTTGACCCCCTCCGATCTTCTTGAAACTCTGGATTCTGACAGAGGGCCACGAGACTTCGACCAGCGCGCAAAAATGGAGGCTCTAGACCCTTCCAGAGCTGAGATATCGGACGTCAAAGTTTTGACCTGAAAAAAAACATAAGGGGTAACACTGTCGTTTTTGGCCGAAATTTTGACCCCCTCCGATCTTCTTGAAACTCTGGATTCTGACAGAGGGCCACGAGACTTCGACCAGCGCGCAAAAATGGAGGCTCTAGACCCTTCCCGAACCGAGATATCGGACTTCAAAGTTTTAACCTGAAAAAAAAACATAAGGGGTAACACTGTCGTTTTTGGCCGAAATTTTGACCCCCTCCGATCTTCTTGAAACTCTGGATTCTGACAGAGGGCAACGAGACTTCGACCAGCGCGCAAAAATGGAGGCTCTAGACCCTTCCAGAGCCGAGATATCGGACGTCAAAGTTTTGACCTGAAAAAAAAAACATAAGGGGTAACACTGTCGTTTTTGGCCGAAATTTTGACCCCCTCCGATCTTCTTGAAACTCTGGATTCTGACAGGTGGCCACGAGACTTCGACCAGCGCGCAAAAATGGAGGCTCTAGACCCTTCCAGAACCGAGATATCGGACTTCAAAGTTTTGACCTGAAAAAAAAACATAAGGGGTAACAATGTCGTTTTTGGCCGAAATTTTGACCCCCTCCGATCTTCTTGAAACTCTGGATTCTGACAGAGGGCCACGAGACTTCGACCAGCGCGCAAAAATGGAGGCTCTAGACCCTTCCAGAACCGAGATATCGGACTTCAAAGTTTTAACCTGAAAAAAAAACATAAGGGGTAACACTGTCGTTTTTGGCCGAAATTTTGACCCCCTCCGATCTTCTTGAAACTCTGGATTCTGACAGAGGGCCACGAGACTTCGACCAGCGCGCAAAAATGGAGGCTCTAGACCCTTCCAGAGCCGAGATATCGGATGTCAAAATTTTGACCTGAAAAAAAAAACATAAGGGGTAACACTGTCGTTTTTGGCCGAAATTTTGACCCCCTCCGATCTTCTTGAAACTCTGGATTCTGACAGAGGGCCACGAGACTTCGACCAGCGCGCAAAAATGGAGGCTCTAGACCCTTCCAGAGCCGAGATATCGGATGTCAAAGTTTTGACCTGAAAAAAAAACATAAGGGGTAACACTGTCGTTTTTGGCCGAAATTTTGACCCCCTCCGATCTTCTTGAAACTCTGGATTCTGACAGAAGGCCACGAGACTTCGACCAGCGTGCAAAAATGGAGGCTCTAGACCCTTCCAGAGCCGAGATATCGGATGTCAAAGTTTTGACCTGAAAAAAAAACATAAGGGGTAACACTGTTGTTTTTGGCCGAAATTTTGACCCCCTCCGATCTTCTTGAAACTCTGGATTCTGACAGAGGGCCACGAGACTTCGACCAGTGCGCAAAAATGGAGGCTCTAGACCCTTCCAGAGCCGAGATATCGGATGTCAAAGTTTTGACCTGAAAAAAACATAAGGGGTAACACTGTCGTTTTGGCCAAAATTTTGACCCCCTCCGATCTTCTTGAAACTCTGGATTCTGACAGAGGGCCACGAGACTTCGACCAGCGCGCAAAAATGGAGGCTCTAGACCCTTCCAGAGCCGAGATATCGGATGTCAAAGTTTTGACCTGAAAAAAAACCATAAGGGGTAACATTGTCGTTTTTGGCCGAAATTTTGACCCCCTCCGATCTTCTTGAAATTCTGGATTCTGACAGAGGGCCACGAGACTTCGACCAGCGCGCAAAAATGGAGGCTCTAGACCCTTCCAGAGCCGAGATATCGGATGTCAAAGTTTTGACCTGAAAAAAAAAAAACCATAAGGGGTGACACTGTCGTTTTTGGCCGAAATTTTGACCCCCTCCGATCTTCTTGAAACTCTGGATTCTGACAGAGGGCCACGAGACTTCGACCAGCGCGCAAAAATGGAGGCTCTAGACCCTTCCAGAGCCGAGATATCGGATGTCAAAGTTTTGACCTGAAAAAAAAACATAAGGGGTAACACTGTCGTTTTTGGCCGAAATTTTGACCCCCTCCGATCTTCTTGAAACTCTGGATTCTGACAGAGGGCCACGAGACTTCGACCAGCGCGCAAAAATGGAGGCTCTAGACCCTTCCAGAACCGAGATATCGGACTTCAAAGTTTTGACCTGAAAAAAAAAACATAAGGGGTAACACTGTCGTTTTTGGCCGAAATTTTGACCCCCTCCGATCTTCTTGAAACTCTGGATTCTGACAGAGGGCCACGAGACTTCGACCAGCGCGCAAAAATGGAGGCTCTAAACCCTTCCAGAGCCGAGATATCGGACGTCAAAGTTTTGACCTGACAAAAAAAACATAAGGGGTAACACTGTCGTTTTTGGCCGAAATTTTGACCCCCTCCGATCTTCTTGAAACTCTGGATTCTGACAGAGGGCAACGAGACTTCGACCAGCGCGCAAAAATGGAGGCTCTAGACCCTTCCAGAACCGAGATATCGGACTTCAAAGTTTTGACCTGAAAAAAACACATAAGGGGTAACACTGTCGTTTTTGGCCGAAATTTTGACCCCCTCCGATCTTCTTGAAACTCTGGATTCTGACAGAGGGCCACGAGACTTCGACCAGCGCGCAAAAATGGAGGCTCTAGACCCTTCCAGAGCCGAGATATCGGACGTCAAACTTTTGACCTGAAAAAAAAAACATAAGGGGTAACACTGTCGTTTTTGGCCGAAATTTTGACCCCCTCCGATCTTCTTGAAACTCTGGATTCTGACAGAGGGCCACGAGACTTCGACCAGCGCGCAAAAATGGAGGCTCTAGACCCTTCCAGAACCGAGATATCGGACTTCAAAGTTTTGACCTGAAAAAAAAAACATAAGGGGTAACACTGTCGTTTTTGGCCGAAATTTTGACCCCCTCCGATCTTCTTGAAACTCTGGATTCTGACAGAGGGCCACGAGACTTCGACCAGCGCGCAAAAATGGAGGCTCTAGACCCTTCCAGAACCGAGATATCGGACTTCAAAGTTTTAACCTGAAAAAAAAAACATAAGGGGTAACACTGTCGTTTTTGGCCGAAATTTTGACCCCCTCCGATCTTCTTGAAATTCTGGATTCTGACAGAGGGCCACGAGACTTCGACCAGCGCGCAAAAATGGAGGCTCTAGACCCTTCCAGAACCGAGATATCGGACTTCAAAGTTTTGACCTGAAAAAAAAAACATAAGGGGTAACACTGTCGTTTTTGGCCGAAATTTTGACCCCCTTCGATCTTCTTGAAACTCTGGATTCTGACAGAGGGCCACGAGACTTCGACCAGCGCGCAAAAATGGAGGCTCTAGACCCTTCCAGAACCGAGATATCGGACTTCAAAGTTTTGACCTGAAAAAAAAACATAAGGGGTAACACTGTCGTTTTTGGCCGAAATTTTGACCCCCTCCGATCTTCTTGAAACTCTGAATTCTGACAGAGGGCCACGAGACTTCGACCAGCGCGCAAAAATGGAGGCTCTAGACCCTTCCAGAGCCGAGATATCGGACGTCAAAGTTTTGACCTGAAAAAAAACATAAGGGGTAACACTGTCGTTTTTGGCCGAAATTTTGACCCCCTCCGATCTTCTTGAAACTCTGGATTCTGACAGAGGGCCACGAGACTTCGACCGACGCGCAAAAATGGAGGCTCTAGACCCTTCCAGAGCCGAGATATCGGATGTCAAAGTTTTGACCTGAAAAAAAAAAAACATAAGGGGTAACACTGTCGTTTTTGGCCGAAATTTTGACCCCCTCCGATCTTCTTGAAACTCTGGATTCTGACAGAGGGCCACGAGACTTCGACCAGCGCGCAAAAATGGAGGCTCTAGGCCCTACCAGAACCGAGATATCGGACTTCAAAGTTTTGACCTGAAAAAAAAAACATAAGGGGTAACACTGTCGTTTTTGGCCGAAATTTTGACCCCCTCCGATCTTCTTGAAACTCTGGATTCTGACAGAGGGCCACGAGACTTCGACCAGCGCGCAAAAATGGAGGCTCTAGACCCTTCCAGAACCGAGATATCGGACTTCAAAGTTTTAACCTGAAAAAAAAACATAAGGGGTAACACTGTCGTTTTTGGCCGAAATTTTGACCCCCTCCGATCTTCTTGAAATTCTGGATTCTGACAGAGGGCCACGAGACTTCGACCAGCGCGCAAAAATGGAGGCTCTAGACCCTTCCAGAACCGAGATATCGGACTTCAAAGTTTTGACCTGAAAAAAAAACATAAGGGGTAACACTGTCGTTTTTGGCCGAAATTTTGACCCCCTCCGATCTTCTTGAAACTCTGGATTCTGACAGAGGGCCACGAGACTTCGACCAGCGCGCAAAAATGGAGGCTCTAGACCCTTCCAGAACCGAGATATCGGACTTCAAAGTTTTGACCTGAAAAAAAAAACATAAGGGGTAACACTGTCGTTTTTGGCCGAAATTTTGACCCCCTCCGATCTTCTTGAAACTCTGGATTCTGACAGAGGGCCACGAGACTTCGACCAGCGCGCAAAAATGGAGGCTCTAGACCCTTCCAGAGCCGAGATATCGGAAGTCAAAGTTTTGACCTGAAAAAAAACATAAGGGGTAACACTGTCGTTTTTGGCCGAAATTTTGACCCCCTCCGATCTTCTTGAAACTCTGGATTCTGACAGAGGGCCACGAGACTTCGACCAGCGCGCAAAAATGGAGGCTCTAGACCCTTCCCGAACCGAGATATCGGACTTCAAAGTTTTAACCTGAAAAAAAACATAAGGGGTAACACTGTCGTTTTTGGCCGAAATTTTGACCCCCTCCGATCTTCTTGAAACTCTGGATTCTGACAGAGGGCAACGAGACTTCGACCAGCGCGCAAAAATGGAGGCTCTAGACCCTTCCAGAACCGAGATATCGGACTTCAAAGTTTTGACCTGAAAAAAACACATAAGGGGTAACACTGTCGTTTTTGGCCGAAATTTTGACCCCCTCCGATCTTCTTGAAACTCTGGATTCTGACAGAGGGCCACGAGACTTCGACCAGCGCGCAAAAATGGAGGCTCTAGACCCTTCCAGAGCCGAGATATCGGACGTCAAAGTTTTGACCTGAAAAAAAAACATAAGGGGTAACACTGTCGTTTTTGGCCGAAATTTTGACCCCCTCCGATCTTCTTGAAACTCTGGATTCTGACAGAGGGCCACGAGACTTCGACCAGCGCGCAAAAATGGAGGCTCTAGACCCTTCCAGAACCGAGATATCGGACTTCAAAGTTTTGACCTGAAAAAAAAAAACATAAGGGGTAACACTGTCGTTTTTGGCCGAAATTTTGACCCCCTCCGATCTTCTTGAAACTCTGGATTCTGACAGAGGGCCACGAGACTTCGACCAGCGCGCAAAAATGGAGGCTCTAGACCCTTCCAGAACCGAGATATCGGACTTCAAAGTTTTGACCTGAAAAAAAAAACATAAGGGGTAACACAGTCGTTTTTGGCCGAAATTTTGACCCCCTCCGATCTTCTTGAAACTCAGGATTCTGACAGAGGGCCACGAGACTTCGACCAGCGCGCAAAAATGGAGGCTCTAGACCCTTCCAGAGCCGAGATATCGGACGTCAAAGTTTTGACCTGAAAAAAAAAACATAAGGGGTAACACTGTCGTTTTTGGCCGAAATTTTGACCCCCTCCGATCTTCTTGAAACTCTGGATTCTGACAGAGGGCCACGAGACTTCGACCAGCGCGCAAAAATGGAGGCTCTAGACCCTTCCAGAACCGAGATATCGGACTTCAAAGTTTTAACCTGAAAAAAAAACATAAGGGGTAACACTGTCGTTTTTGGCCGAAATTTTGACCCCCTCCGATCTTCTTGAAACTCTGGATTCTGACAGAGGGCCACGAGACTTCGACCAGCGCGCAAAAATGGAGGCTCTAGACCCTTCCAGAACCGAGATATCGGACTTCAAAGTTTTGACCTGAAAAAAAAAAACATAAGGGGTAACACTGTCGTTTTTGGCTGAAATTTTGACCCCCTCCGATCTTCTTGAAACTCTGGATTCTGACAGAGGGCCACGAGACTTCGACCAGCGCGCAAAAATGGAGGCTCTAGACCCTTCCAGAGCCGAGATATCGGATGTCAAAGTTTTGACCTGAAAAAAAACATAAGGGGTAACACTGTCGTTTTTGGCCGAAATTTTGACCCCCTCCGATCTTCTTGAAACTCTGGATTCTGACAGAGGGCCACGAGACTTCGACCAGCGCGCAAAAATGGAGGCTCTAGACCCTTCCAGAGCCGAGATATCGGATGTCAAAGTTTTGACCTGAAAAAAAAACATAAGGGGTAACACTGTCGTTTTTGGCCGAAATTTTGACCCCCTCCGATCTTCTTGAAACTCTGGATTCTGACAGAGGGCCACGAGACTTCGACCAGCGCGCAAAAATGGAGGCTCTAGACCCTTCCAGAGCCGAGATATCGGATGTCAAAGTTTTGGCCTGAAAAAAAAAACATAAGGGGTAACACTGTCGTTTTTGGCCGAAATTTTGACCCCCTCCGATCTTCTTGAAACTCTGGATTCTGACAGAGGGCCACGAGACTTCGACCAGCGCGCAAAAATGGAGGCTCTAGACCCTTCCAGAGCCGAGATATCGGATGTCAAAACTTTGACCTGAAAAAAAAACATAAGGGGTAACACTGTCGTTTTTGGCCGAAATTTTGACCCCCTCCGATCTTCTTGAAACTCTGGATTCTGACAGAGGGCCACGAGACTTCGACCAGCGCGCAAAAATGGAGGCTCTAGACCCTTCCAGAGCCGAGATATCGGATGTCAAAGTTTTGACCTGAAAAAAAACATAAGGGGTAACACTGTCGTTTTTGGCCGAAATTTTGACCCCCTCCGATCTTCTTGAAACTCTGGATTCTGACAGAAGGCCACGAGACTTCGACCAGCGTGCAAAAATGGAGGCTCTAGACCCTTCCAGAGCCGAGATATCGGATGTCAAAGTTTTGACCTGAAAAAAAACATAAGGGGTAACACTGTTGTTTTTGGCCGAAATTTTGACCCCCTCCGATCTTCTTGAAACTCTGGATTCTGACAGAGGGCCACGAGACTTCGACCAGTGCGCAAAAATGGAGGCTCTAGACCCTTCCAGAGCCGAGATATCGGATGTCAAAGTTTTGACCTGTAAAAAAACATAAGGGGTAACACTGTCGTTTTGGCCAAAATTTTGACCCCCTCCGATCTTCTTGAAACTCTGGATTCTGACAGAGGGCCACGAGACTTCGACCAGCGCGCAAAAATGGAGGCTCTAGACCCTTCCAGAGCCGAGATATCGGATGTCAAAGTTTTGACCTGAAAAAAAACCATAAGGGGTAACATTGTCGTTTTTGGCCGAAATTTTGACCCCCTCCGATCTTCTTGAAATTCTGGATTCTGACAGAGGGCCACGAGACTTCGACCAGCGCGCAAAAATGGAGGCTCTAGACCCTTCCAGAGCCGAGATATCGGATGTCAAAGTTTTGACCTGTAAAAAAACATAAGGGGTAACACTGTCGTTTTGGCCAAAATTTTGACCCCCTCCGATCTTCTTGAAACTCTGGATTCTGACAGAGGGCCACGAGACTTCGACCAGCGCGCAAAAATGGAGGCTCTAGACCCTTCCAGAGCCGAGATATCGGATGTCAAAGTTTTGACCTGAAAAAAAACCATAAGGGGTAACATTGTCGTTTTTGGCCGAAATTTTGACCCCCTCCGATCTTCTTGAAATTCTGGATTCTGACAGAGGGCCACGAGACTTCGACCAGCGCGCAAAAATGGAGGCTCTAGACCCTTCCAGAGCCGAGATATCGGATGTCAAAGTTTTGACCTGAAAAAAAAAACCATAAGGGGTGACACTGTCGTTTTTGGCCGAAATTTTGACCCCCTCCGATCTTCTTGAAACTCTGGATTCTGACAGAGGGCCACGAAACTTCGACCAGCGCGCAAAAATGGAGGCTCTAGACCCTTCCAGAGCCGAGATATCGGATGTCAAAGTTTTGACCTGAAAAAAAACATAAGGGGTAACACTGTCGTTTTTGGCCGAAATTTTGACCCCCTCCGATCTTCTTGAAACTCTGGATTCTGACAGAGGGCCACGAGACTTCGACCAGCGCGCAAAAATGGAGGCTCTAGACCCTTCCAGAGCCGAGATATCGGACGTCAAAGTTTTGACCTGACAAAAAAAACATAAGGGGTAACACTGTCGTTTTTGGCCGAAATTTTGACCCCCTCCGATCTTCTTGAAACTCTGGATTCTGACAGAGGGCAACGAGACTTCGACCAGCGCGCAAAAATGGAGGCTCTAGACCCTTCCAGAACCGAGATATCGGACTTCAAAGTTTTGACCTGAAAAAAACACATAAGGGGTAACACTGTCGTTTTTGGCCGAAATTTTGACCCCCTCCGATCTTCTTGAAACTCTGGATTCTGACAGAGGGCCACGAGACTTCGACCAGCGCGCAAAAATGGAGGCTCTAGACCCTTCCAGAGCCGAGATATCGGACGTCAAAGTTTTGACCTGAAAAAAAAAACATAAGGGGTAACACTGTCGTTTTTGGCCGAAATTTTGACCCCCTCCGATCTTCTTGAAACACTGGATTCTGACAGAGGGCCACGAGACTTCGACCAGCGCGCAAAAATGGAGGCTCTAGACCCTTCCAGAACCGAGATATCGGATTTCAAAGTTTTGACCTGAAAAAAAAAACATAAGGGGTAACACTGTCGTTTTTGGCCGAAATTTTGACCCCCTCCGATCTTCTTGAAACTCTGGATTCTGACAGAGGGCCACGAGACTTCGACCAGCGCGCAAAAATGGAGGCTCTAGACCCTTCCAGAACCGAGATATCGGACTTCAAAGTTTTAACCTGAAAGAAAAACATAAGGGGTAACACTGTCGTTTTTGGCCGAAATTTTGACCCCCTCCGATCTTCTTGAAATTCTGGATTCTGACAGAGGGCCACGAGACTTCGACCAGCGCGCAAAAATGGAGGCTCTAGACCCTTCCAGAACCGAGATATCGGACTTCAAAGTTTTGACCTGAAAAAAAAAACATAAGGGGTAACACTGTCGTTTTTGGCCGAAATTTTGACCCCCTTCGATCTTCTTGAAACTCTGGATTCTGACAGAGGGCCACGAGACTTCGACCAGCGCGCAAAAATGGAGGCTCTAGACCCTTCCAGAACCGAGATATCGGACTTCAAAGTTTTGACCTGAAAAAAAAACATAAGGGGTAACACTGTCGTTTTTGGCCGAAATTTTGACCCCCTCCGATCTTCTTGAAACTCTGGATTCTGACAGAGGGCCACGAGACTTCGACCAGCGCGCAAAAATGGAGGCTCTAGACCCTTCCAGAGCCGAGATATCGGACGTCAAAGTTTTGACCTGAAAAAAAACATAAGGGGTAACACTGTCGTTTTTGGCCGAAATTTTGACCCCCTCCGATCTTCTTGAAACTCTGGATTCTGACAGAGGGCCACGAGACTTCGACCAGCGCGCAAAAATGGAGGCTCTAGACCCTTCCCGAACCGAGATATCGGACTTCAAAGTTTTACCCTGAAAAAAAAACATAAGGGGTAACACTGTCGTTTTTGGCCGAAATTTTGACCCCCTCCGATCTTCTTGAAACTCTGGATTCTGACAGAGGGCAACGAGACTTCGACCAGCGCGCAAAAATGGAGGCTCTAGACCCTTCCAGAGCCGAGATATCGGACGTCAAAGTTTTGACCTGAAAAAAAAAACATAAGGGGTAACACTGTCGTTTTTGGCCGAAATTTTGACCCCCTCCGATCTTCTTGAAACTCTGGATTCTGACAGGTGGCCACGAGACTTCGACCAGCGCGCAAAAATGGAGGCTCTAGACCCTTCCAGAACCGAGATATCGGACTTCAAAGTTTTGACCTGAAAAAAAAAACATAAGGGGTAACACTGTCGTTTTTGGCCGAAATTTTGACCCCCTCCGATCTTCTTGAAACTCTGGATTCTGACAGAGGGCCACGAGACTTCGACCAGCGCGCAAAAATGGAGGCTCTAGACCCTTCCAGAACCGAGATATCGGACTTCAAAGTTTTAACCTGAAAAAAAAACATAAGGGGTAACACTGTCGTTTTTGGCCGAAATTTTGACCCCCTCCGATCTTCTTGAAATTCTGGATTCTGACAGAGGGCCACGAGACTTCGACCAGCGCGCAAAAATGGAGGCTCTAGACCCTTCCAGAACCGAGATATCGGACTTCAAAGTTTTGACCTGAAAAAAAACATAAGGGGTAACACTGTCGTTTTTGGCCGAAATTTTGACCCCCTCCGATCTTCTTGAAACTCTGGATTCTGACAGAGGGCCACGAGACTTCGACCAGCGCGCAAAAATGGAGGCTCTAGACCCTTCCAGAACCGAGATATCGGACTTCAAAGTTTTGACCTGAAAAAAAAAACATAAGGGGTAACACTGTCGTTTTTGGCCGAAATTTTGACCCCCTCCGATCTTCTTGAAACTCTGGATTCTGACAGAGGGCCACGAGACTTCGACCAGCGCGCAAAAATGGAGGCTCTAGACCCTTCCAGAACCGAGATATCGGACTTCAAAGTTTTGACCTGAAAAAAAAACATAAGGGGTAACACAGTCGTTTTTGGCCGAAATTTTGACCCCCTCCGATCTTCTTGAAACTCAGGATTCTGACAGAGGGCCACGAGACTTCGACCAGCGCGCAAAAATGGAGGCTCTAGACCCTTCCAGAGCCGAGATATCGGACGTCAAAGTTTTGACCTGAAAAAAAAAAACATAAGGGGTAACACTGTCGTTTTTGGCCGAAATTTTGACCCCCTCCGATCTTCTTGAAACTCTGGATTCTGACAGAGGGCCACGAGACTTCGACCAGCGCGCAAAAATGGAGGCTCTAGACCCTTCCAGAACCGAGATATCGGACTTCAAAGTTTTAACCTGAAAAAAAAACATAAGGGGTAACACTGTCGTTTTTGGCCGAAATTTTGACCCCCTCCGATCTTCTTGAAACTCTGGATTCTGACAGAGGGCCACGAGACTTTGACCAGCGCGCAAAAATGGAGGCTCTAGACCCTTCCAGAACCGAGATATCGGACTTCAAAGTTTTGACCTGAAAAAAAAAACATAAGGGGTAACACTGTCGTTTTTGGCTGAAATTTTGACCCCCTCCGATCTTCTTGAAACTCTGGATTCTGACAGAGGGCCACGAGACTTCGACCAGCGCGCAAAAATGGAGGCTCTAGACCCTTCCAGAGCCGAGATATCGGATGTCAAAGTTTTGACCTGAAAAAAAAAAACATAAGGGGTAACACTGTCGTTTTTGGCCGAAATTTTGACCCCCTCCGATCTTCTTGAAACTCTGGATTCTGACAGAGGGCCACGAGACTTCGACCAGCGCGCAAAAATGGAGGCTCTAGACCCTTCCAGAGCCGAGATATCGGATGTCAAAGTTTTGACCTGAAAAAAAAAACATAAGGGGTAACACTGTCGTTTTTGGCCGAAATTTTGGCCCCCTCCGATCTTCTTGAAACTCTGGATTCTGACAGAGGGCCACGAGACTTCGAACAGCACGCAAAAATGGAGGCTCTAGACCCTTCCAGAGCCGAGATATCGGATGTCAAAGTTTTGGCCTGAAAAAAAAACATAAGGGGTAACACTGTTGTTTTTGGCCGAAATTTTGACCCCCTCCGATCTTCTTGAAACTCTGGATTCTGACAGAGGGCCACGAGACTTCGACCAGCGCGCAAAAATGGAGGCTCTAGACCCTTCCAGAGCCGAGATATCGGATGTCAAAATTTTGACCTGAAAAAAAAAACATAAGGGGTAACACTGTCGTTTTTGGCCGAAATTTTGACCCCCTCCGATCTTCTTGAAACTCTGGATTCTGACAGAGGGCCACGAGACTTCGACCAGCGCGCAAAAATGGAGGCTCTAGACCCTTCCAGAGCCGAGATATCGGATGTCAAAGTTTTGACCTGAAAAAAAAACATAAGGGGTAACACTGTCGTTTTTGGCCGAAATTTTGACCCCCTCCGATCTTCTTGAAACTCTGGATTCTGACAGAAGGCCACGAGACTTCGACCAGCGTGCAAAAATGGAGGCTCTAGACCCTTCCAGAGCCGAGATATCGGATGTCAAAGTTTTGACCTGAAAAAAAAACATAAGGGGTAACACTGTTGTTTTTGGCCGAAATTTTGACCCCCTCCGATCTTCTTGAAACTCTGGATTCTGACAGAGGGCCACGAGACTTCGACCAGTGCGCAAAAATGGAGGCTCTAGACCCTTCCAGAGCCGAGATATCGGATGTCAAAGTTTTGACCTGAAAAAAACATAAGGGGTAACACTGTCGTTTTGGCCAAAATTTTGACCCCCTCCGATCTTCTTGAAACTCTGGATTCTGACAGAGGGCCACGAGACTTCGACCAGCGCGCAAAAATGGAGGCTCTAGACCCTTCCAGAGCCGAGATATCGGATGTCAAAGTTTTGACCTGAAAAAAAACCATAAGGGGTAACATTGTCGTTTTTGGCCGAAATTTTGACCCCCTCCGATCTTCTTGAAATTCTGGATTCTGACAGAGGGCCACGAGACTTCGACCAGCGCGCAAAAATGGAGGCTCTAGACCCTTCCAGAGCCGAGATATCGGATGTCAAAGTTTTGACCTGAAAAAAAAAAAACCATAAGGGGTGACACTGTCGTTTTTGGCCGAAATTTTGACCCCCTCCGATCTTCTTGAAACTCTGGATTCTGACAGAGGGCCACGAGACTTCGACCAGCGCGCAAAAATGGAGGCTCTAGACCCTTCCAGAGCCGAGATATCGGATGTCAAAGTTTTGACCTGAAAAAAAAACATAAGGGGTAACACTGTCGTTTTTGGCCGAAATTTTGACCCCCTCCGATCTTCTTGAAACTCTGGATTCTGACAGAGGGCCACGAGACTTCGACCAGCGCGCAAAAATGGAGGCTCTAGACCCTTCCAGAACCGAGATATCGGACTTCAAAGTTTTGACCTGAAAAAAAAAACATAAGGGGTAACACTGTCGTTTTTGGCCGAAATTTTGACCCCCTCCGATCTTCTTGAAACTCTGGATTCTGACAGAGGGCCACGAGACTTCGACCAGCGCGCAAAAATGGAGGCTCTAAACCCTTCCAGAGCCGAGATATCGGACGTCAAAGTTTTGACCTGACAAAAAAAAATAAGGGGTAACACTGTCGTTTTTGGCCGAAATTTTGACCCCCTCCGATCTTCTTGAAACTCTGGATTCTGACAGAGGGCAACGAGACTTCGACCAGCGCGCAAAAATGGAGGCTCTAGACCCTTCCAGAACCGAGATATCGGACTTCAAAGTTTTGACCTGAAAAAAACACATAAGGGGTAACACTGTCGTTTTTGGCCGAAATTTTGACCCCCTCCGATCTTCTTGAAACTCTGGATTCTGACAGAGGGCCACGAGACTTCGACCAGCGCGCAAAAATGGAGGCTCTAGACCCTTCCAGAGCCGAGATATCGGACGTCAAACTTTTGACCTGAAAAAAAAAACATAAGGGGTAACACTGTCGTTTTTGGCCGAAATTTTGACCCCCTCCGATCTTCTTGAAACTCTGGATTCTGACAGAGGGCCACGAGACTTCGACCAGCGCGCAAAAATGGAGGCTCTAGACCCTTCCAGAACCGAGATATCGGACTTCAAAGTTTTGACCTGAAAAAAAAAACATAAGGGGTAACACTGTCGTTTTTGGCCGAAATTTTGACCCCCTCCGATCTTCTTGAAACTCTGGATTCTGACAGAGGGCCACGAGACTTCGACCAGCGCGCAAAAATGGAGGCTCTAGACCCTTCCAGAACCGAGATATCGGACTTCAAAGTTTTAACCTGAAAAAAAAACATAAGGGGTAACACTGTCGTTTTTGGCCGAAATTTTGACCCCCTCCGATCTTCTTGAAACTCTGGATTCTGACAGAGGGCCACGAGACTTCGACCAGCGCGCAAAAATGGAGGCTCTAGACCCTTCCAGAGCCGAGATATCGGACGTCAAAGTTTTGACCTGAAAAAAAACATAAGGGGTAACACTGTCGTTTTTGGCCGAAATTTTGACCCCCTCCGATCTTCTTGAAACTCTGGATTCTGACAGAGGGCCACGAGACTTCGACCAGCGCGCAAAAATGGAGGCTCTAGACCCTTCCCGAACCGAGATATCGGACTTCAAAGTTTTAACCTGAAAAAAAAAAACATAAGGGGTAACACTGTCGTTTTTGGCCGAAATTTTGACCCCCTCCGATCTTCTTGAAACTCTGGATTCTGACAGAGGGCCACGAGACTTCGACAAGCGCGCAAAAATGGAGGCTCTAGACCCTTCCAGAGCCGAGATATCGGATGTCAAAGTTTTGACCTGAAAAAAAAAAAACATAAGGGGTAACACTGTCGTTTTTGGCCGAAATTTTGACCCCCTCCGATCTTCTTGAAACTCTGGATTCTGACAGAGGGCCACGAGACTTCGACCAGCGCGCAAAAATGGAGGCTCTAGACCCTTCCAGAACCGAGATATCGGACTTCAAAGTTTTGACCTGAAAAAAAAAAACATAAGGGGTAACACTGTCGTTTTTGGCCGAAATGTTGACCCCCTCCGATCTTCTTGAAACTCTGGATTCTGACAGAGGGCCACGAGACTTCGACCAGCGCGCAAAAATGGAGGCTCTAGACCCTTCCAGAGCCGAGATATCGGACGTCAAAGTTTTGACCTGAAAAAAAAAACATAAGGGGTAACACTGTCGTTTTTGGCCGAAATTTTGACCCCCTCCGATCTTCTTGAAACTCTGGATTTTGACAGAGGGCCACGAGACTTCGACCAGCGCGCAAAAATGGAGGCTCTAGACCCTTCCAGAACCGAGATATCGGACTTCAAAGTTTTAACCTGAAAAAAAAAACATAAGGGGTAACACTGTCGTTTTTGGCCGAAATTTTGACCCCCTCCGATCTTCTTGAAACTCTGGATTCTGACAGAGGGCCACGAGACTTCGACCAGCGTGCAAAAATGGAGGCTCTAGACCCTTCCAGAACCGAGATATCGGACTTCAAAGTTTTGACCTGAAAAACAAAACATAAGGGGTAACACAGTCGTTTTTGGCCGAAATTTTGACCCCCTCCGATCTTCTTGAAACTCAGGATTCTGACAGAGGGCCACGAGACTTCGACCAGCGCGCAAAAATGGAGGCTCTAGACCCTTCCAGAGCCGAGATATCGGACGTCAAAGTTTTGACCTGAAAAAAAAAACATAAGGGGTAACACTGTCGTTTTTGGCCGAAATTTTGACCCCCTCCGATCTTCTTGAAACTCTGGATTCTGACAGAGGGCCACGAGACTTCGACCAGCGCGCAAAAATGGAGGCTCTAGACCCTTCCAGAACCGAGATATCGGACTTCAAAGTTTTAACCTGAAAAAAAAACATAAGGGGTAACACTGTCGTTTTTGGCCGAAATTTTGACCCCCTCCGATCTTCTTGAAACTCTGGATTCTGACAGAGGGCCACGAGACTTCGACCAGCGCGCAAAAATGGAGGCTCTAGACCCTTCCAGAACCGAGATATCGGACTTCAAAGTTTTGACCTGAAAAAAAAAACATAAGGGGTAACACTGTCGTTTTTGGCTGAAATTTTGACCCCCTCCGATCTTCTTGAAACTCTGGATTCTGACAGAGGGCCACGAGACTTCGACCAGCGCGCAAAAATGGAGGCTCTAGACCCTTCCAGAGCCGAGATATCGGATGTCAAAGTTTTGACCTGAAAAAAAACATAAGGGGTAACACTGTCGTTTTTGGCCGAAATTTTGACCCCCTCCGATCTTCTTGAAACTCTGGATTCTGACAGAGGGCCACGAGACTTCGACCAGCGCGCAAAAATGGAGGCTCTAGACCCTTCCAGAGCCGAGATATCGGATGTCAAAGTTTTGACCTGAAAAAAAAACATAAGGGGTAACACTGTCGTTTTTGGCCGAAATTTTGACCCCCTCCGATCTTCTTGAAACTCTGGATTCTGACAGAGGGCCACGAGACTTCGACCAGCGCGCAAAAATGGAGGCTCTAGACCCTTCCAGAGCCGAGATATCGGATGTCAAAGTTTTGGCCTGAAAAAAAAAACATAAGGGGTAACACTGTCGTTTTTGGCCGAAATTTTGACCCCCTCCGATCTTCTTGAAACTCTGGATTCTGACAGAGGGCCACGAGACTTCGACCAGCGCGCAAAAATGGAGGCTCTAGACCCTTCCAGAGCCGAGATATCGGATGTCAAAACTTTGACCTGAAAAAAAAACATAAGGGGTAACACTGTCGTTTTTGGCCGAAATTTTGACCCCCTCCGATCTTCTTGAAACTCTGGATTCTGACAGAGGGCCACGAGACTTCGACCAGCGCGCAAAAATGGAGGCTCTAGACCCTTCCAGAGCCGAGATATCGGATGTCAAAGTTTTGACCTGAAAAAAAAACATAAGGGGTAACACTGTCGTTTTTGGCCGAAATTTTGACCCCCTCCGATCTTCTTGAAACTCTGGATTCTGACAGAAGGCCACGAGACTTCGACCAGCGTGCAAAAATGGAGGCTCTAGACCCTTCCAGAGCCGAGATATCGGATGTCAAAGTTTTGACCTGAAAAAAAACATAAGGGGTAACACTGTTGTTTTTTGCCGAAATTTTGACCCCCTCCGATCTTCTTGAAACTCTGGATTCTGACAGAGGGCCACGAGACTTCGACCAGTGCGCAAAAATGGAGGCTCTAGACCCTTCCAGAGCCGAGATATCGGATGTCAAAGTTTTGACCTGTAAAAAAACATAAGGGGTAACACTGTCGTTTTGGCCAAAATTTTGACCCCCTCCGATCTTCTTGAAACTCTGGATTCTGACAGAGGGCCACGAGACTTCGACCAGCGCGCAAAAATGGAGGCTCTAGACCCTTCCAGAGCCGAGATATCGGATGTCAAAGTTTTGACCTGAAAAAAAACCATAAGGGGTAACATTGTCGTTTTTGGCCGAAATTTTGACCCCCTCCGATCTTCTTGAAATTCTGGATTCTGACAGAGGGCCACGAGACTTCGACCAGCGCGCAAAAATGGAGGCTCTAGACCCTTCCAGAGCCGAGATATCGGATGTCAAAGTTTTGACCTGAAAAAAAAAACCATAAGGGGTGACACTGTCGTTTTTGGCCGAAATTTTGACCCCCTCCGATCTTCTTGAAACTCTGGATTCTGACAGAGGGCCACGAAACTTCGACCAGCGCGCAAAAATGGAGGCTCTAGACCCTTCCAGAGCCGAGATATCGGATGTCAAAGTTTTGACCTGAAAAAAAAAACATAAGGGGTAACACTGTCGTTTTTGGCCGAAATTTTGACCCCCTCCGATCTTCTTGAAACTCTGGATTCTGACAGAGGGCCACGAGACTTTGACCAGCGCGCAAAAATGGAGGCTCTAGACCCTTCCAGAACCGAGATATCGGACTTCAAAGTTTTGACCTGAAAAAAAACATAAGGGGTAACACTGTCGTTTTTGGCCGAAATTTTGACCCCCTCCGATCTTCTTGAAACTCTGGATTCTGACAGAGGGCCACGAGACTTCGACCAGCGCGCAAAAATGGAGGCTCTAGACCCTTCCAGAGCCGAGATATCGGACGTCAAAGTTTTGACCTGACAAAAAAAACATAAGGGGTAACACTGTCGTTTTTGGCCGAAATTTTGACCCCCTCCGATCTTCTTGAAACTCTGGATTCTGACAGAGGGCAACGAGACTTCGACCAGCGCGCAAAAATGGAGGCTCTAGACCCTTCCAGAACCGAGATATCGGACTTCAAAGTTTTGACCTGAAAAAAACACATAAGGGGTAACACTGTCGTTTTTGGCCGAAATTTTGACCCCCTCCGATCTTCTTGAAACTCTGGATTCTGACAGAGGGCCACGAGACTTCGACCAGCGCGCAAAAATGGAGGCTCTAGACCCTTCCAGAGCCGAGATATCGGACGTCAAAGTTTGGACCTGAAAAAAAAAACATAAGGGGTAACACTGTCGTTTTTGGACGAAATTTTGACCCCCTCCGATCTTCTTGAAACTCTGGATTCTGACAGAGGGCCACGAGACTTCGACCAGCGCGCAAAAATGGAGGCTCTAGACCCTTCCAGAACCGAGATATCGGATTTCAAAGTTTTGACCTGAAAAAAAAACATAAGGGGTAACACTGTCGTTTTTGGCCGAAATTTTGACCCCCTCCGATCTTCTTGAAACTCTGGATTCTGACAGAGGGCCACGAGACTTCGACCAGCGCGCAAAAATGGAGGCTCTAGACCCTTCCAGAACCGAGATATCGGACTTCAAAGTTTTAACCTGAAAGAAAAACATAAGGGGTAACACTGTCGTTTTTGGCCGAAATTTTGACCCCCTCCGATCTTCTTGAAATTCTGGATTCTGACAGAGGGCCACGAGACTTCGACCAGCGCGCAAAAATGGAGGCTCTAGACCCTTCCAGAACCGAGATATCGGACTTCAAAGTTTTGACCTGAAAAAAAAAACATAAGGGGTAACACTGTCGTTTTTGGCCGAAATTTTGACCCCCTTCGATCTTCTTGAAACTCTGGATTCTGACAGAGGGCCACGAGACTTCGACCAGCGCGCAAAAATGGAGGCTCTAGACCCTTCCAGAACCGAGATATCGGACTTCAAAGTTTTGACCTGAAAAAAAAAACATAAGGGGTAACACTGTCGTTTTTGGCCGAAATTTTGACCCCCTCCGATCTTCTTGAAACTCTGGATTCTGACAGAGGGCCACGAGACTTCGACCAGCGCGCAAAAATGGAGGCTCTAGACCCTTCCAGAGCCGAGATATCGGACGTCAAAGTTTTGACCTGAAAAAAAAACATAAGGGGTAACACTGTCGTTTTTGGCCGAAATTTTGACCCCCTCCGATCTTCTTGAAACTCTGGATTCTGACAGAGGGCCACGAGACTTCGACCAGCGCGCAAAAATGGAGGCTCTAGACCCTTCCCGAACCGAGATATCGGACTTCAAAGTTTTAACCTGAAAAAAAAACATAAGGGGTAACACTGTCGTTTTTGGCCGAAATTTTGACCCCCTCCGATCTTCTTGAAACTCTGGATTCTGACAGAGGGCAACGAGACTTCGACCAGCGCGCAAAAATGGAGGCTCTAGACCCTTCCAGAGCCGAGATATCGGACGTCAAAGTTTTGACCTGAAAAAAAAAAACATAAGGGGTAACACTGTCGTTTTTGGCCGAAATTTTGACCCCCTCCGATCTTCTTGAAACTCTGGATTCTGACAGGTGGCCACGAGACTTCGACCAGCGCGCAAAAATGGAGGCTCTAGACCCTTCCAGAACCGAGATATCGGACTTCAAAGTTTTGACCTGAAAAAAAAAACATAAGGGGTAACACTGTCGTTTTTGGCCGAAATTTTGATCCCCTCCGATCTTCTTGAAACTCTGGATTCTGACAGAGGGCCACGAGACTTCGACCAGCGCGCAAAAATGGAGGCTCTAGACCCTTCCAGAACCGAGATATCGGACTTCAAAGTTTTAACCTGAAAAAAAAACATAAGGGGTAACACTGTCGTTTCTGGCCGAAATTTTGACCCCCTCCGATCTTCTTGAAATTCTGGATTCTGACAGAGGGCCACGAGACTTCGACCAGCGCGCAAAAATGGAGGCTCTAGACCCTTCCAGAACCGAGATATCGGACTTCAAAGTTTTGACCTGAAAAAAAAACATAAGGGGTAACACTGTCGTTTTTGGCCAAAATTTTGACCCCCTCCGATCTTCTTGAAACTCTGGATTCTGACAGAGGGCCACGAGACTTCGACCAGCGCGCAAAAATGGAGGCTCTAGACCCTTCCAGAACCGAGATATCGGACTTCAAAGTTTTGACCTGAAAAAAAAAACATAAGGGGTAACACTGTCGTTTTTGGCCGAAATTTTGACCCCCTCCGATCTTCTTGAAACTCTGGATTCTGACAGAGGGCCACGAGACTTCGACCAGCGCGCAAAAATGGAGGCTCTAGACCCTTCCAGAACCGAGATATCGGACTTCAAAGTTTTGACCTGAAAAAAAAACATAAGGGGTAACACAGTCGTTTTTGGCCGAAATTTTGACCCCCTCCGATCTTCTTGAAACTCAGGATTCTGACAGAGGGCCACGAGACTTCGACCAGCGCGCAAAAATTGAGGCTCTAGACCCTTCCAGAGCCGAGATATCGGACGTCAAAGTTTTGACCTGAAAAAAAAACATAAGGGGTAACACTGTCGTTTTTGGCCGAAATTTTGACCCCCTCCGATCTTCTTGAAACTCTGGATTCTGACAGAGGGCCACGAGACTTCGACCAGCGCGCAAAAATGGAGGCTCTAGACCCTTCCAGAACCGAGATATCGGACTTCAAAGTTTTAACCTGAAAAAAAAACATAAGGGGTAACACTGTCGTTTTTGGCCGAAATTTTGACCCCCTCCGATCTTCTTGAAACTCTGGATTCTGACAGAGGGCCACGAGACTTTGACCAGCGCGCAAAAATGGAGGCTCTAGACCCTTCCAGAACCGAGATATCGGACTTCAAAGTTTTGACCTGAAAAAAAAAACATAAGGGGTAACACTGTCGTTTTTGGCTGAAATTTTGACCCCCTCCGATCTTCTTGAAACTCTGGATTCTGACAGAGGGCCACGAGACTTCGACCAGCGCGCAAAAATGGAGGCTCTAGACCCTTCCAGAGCCGAGATATCGGATGTCAAAGTTTTGACCTGAAAAAAAAAAAAAGGGGTAACACTGTCGTTTTTGGCCGAAATTTTGACCCCCTCCGATCTTCTTGAAACTCTGGATTCTGACAGAGGGCCACGAGACTTCGACCAGCGCGCAAAAATGGAGGCTCTAGACCCTTCCAGAGCCGAGATATCGGATGTCAAAGTTTTGACCTGAAAAAAAAAACATAAGGGGTAACACTGTCGTTTTTGGCCGAAATTTTGGCCCCCTCCGATCTTCTTGAAACTCTGGATTCTGACAGAGGGCCACGAGACTTCGAACAGCGCGCAAAAATGGAGGCTCTAGACCCTTCCAGAGCCGAGATATCGGATGTCAAAGTTTTGGCCTGAAAAAAAAACATAAGGGGTAACACTGTCGTTTTTGGCCGAAATTTTGACCCCCTCCGATCTTCTTGAAACTCTGGATTCTGACAGAGGGCCACGAGACTTCGACCAGCGCGCAAAAATGGAGGCTCTAGACCCTTCCAGAGCCGAGATATCGGATGTCAAAGTTTTGACCTGAAAAAAAAACATAAGGGGTAACACTGTCGTTTTTGGCCGAAATTTTGACCCCCTCCGATCTTCTTGAAACTCTGGATTCTGACAGAAGGCCACGAGACTTCGACCAGCGTGCAAAAATGGAGGCTCTAGACCCTTCCAGAGCCGAGATATCGGATGTCAAAGTTTTGACCTGAAAAAAAAAACATAAGGGGTAACACTGTTGTTTTTGGCCGAAATTTTGACCCCCTCCGATCTTCTTGAAACTCTGGATTCTGACAGAGGGCCACGAGACTTCGACCAGTGCGCAAAAATGGAGGCTCTAGACCCTTCCAGAGCCGAGATATCGGATGTCAAAGTTTTGACCTGAAAAAAACATAAGGGGTAACACTGTCGTTTTGGCCAAAATTTTGACCCCCTCCGATCTTCTTGAAACTCTGGATTCTGACAGAGGGCCACGAGACTTCGACCAGCGCGCAAAAATGGAGGCTCTAGACCCTTCCAGAGCCGAGATATCGGATGTCAAAGTTTTGACCTGAAAAAAAACCATAAGGGGTAACATTGTCGTTTTTGGCCGAAATTTTGACCCCCTCCGATCTTCTTGAAATTCTGGATTCTGACAGAGGGCCACGAGACTTCGACCAGCGCGCAAAAATGGAGGCTCTAGACCCTTCCAGAGCCGAGATATCGGATGTCAAAGTTTTGACCTGAAAAAAAAACCATAAGGGGTGACACTGTCGTTTTTGGCCGAAATTTTGACCCCCTCCGATCTTCTTGAAACTCTGGATTCTGACAGAGGGCCACGAGACTTCGACCAGCGCGCAAAAATGGAGGCTCTAGACCCTTCCAGAGCCGAGATATCGGATGTCAAAGTTTTGACCTGAAAAAAAAACATAAGGGGTAACACTGTCGTTTTTGGCCGAAATTTTGACCCCCTCCGATCTTCTTGAAACTCTGGATTCTGACAGAGGGCCACGAGACTTCGACCAGCGCGCAAAAATGGAGGCTCTAGACCCTTCCAGAACCGAGATATCGGACTTCAAAGTTTTGACCTGAAAAAAAAAACATAAGGGGTAACACTGTCGTTTTTGGCCGAAATTTTGACCCCCTCCGATCTTCTTGAAACTCTGGATTCTGACAGAGGGCCACGAGACTTCGACCAGCGCGCAAAAATGGAGGCTCTAAACCCTTCCAGAGCCGAGATATCGGACGTCAAAGTTTTGACCTGACAAAAAAAACATAAGGGGTAACACTGTCGTTTTTGGCCGAAATTTTGACCCCCTCCGATCTTCTTGAAACTCTGGATTCTGACAGAGGGCAACGAGACTTCGACCAGCGCGCAAAAATGGAGGCTCTAGACCCTTCCAGAACCGAGATATCGGACTTCAAAGTTTTGACCTGAAAAAAACACATAAGGGGTAACACTGTCGTTTTTGGCCGAAATTTTGACCCCCTCCGATCTTCTTGAAACTCTGGATTCTGACAGAGGGCCACGAGACTTCGACCAGCGCGCAAAAAATGGAGGCTCTAGACCCTTCCAGAGCCGAGATATCGGACGTCAAACTTTTGACCTGAAAAAAAAAACATAAGGGGTAACACTGTCGTTTTTGGCCGAAATTTTGACCCCCTCCGATCTTCTTGAAACTCTGGATTCTGACAGAGGGCCACGAGACTTCGACCAGCGCGCAAAAATGGAGGCTCTAGACCCTTCCAGAACCGAGATATCGGACTTCAAAGTTTTGACCTGAAAAAAAAACATAAGGGGTAACACTGTCGTTTTTGGCCGAAATTTTGACCCCCTCCGATCTTCTTGAAACTCTGGATTCTGACAGAGGGCCACGAGACTTCGACCAGCGCGCAAAAATGGAGGCTCTAGACCCTTCCAGAACCGAGATATCGGACTTCAAAGTTTTAACCTGAAAAAAAAAACATAAGGGGTAACACTGTCGTTTTTGGCCGAAATTTTGACCCCCTCCGATCTTCTTAAAATTCTGGATTCTGACAGAGGGCCACGAGACTTCGACCAGCGCGCAAAAATGGAGGCTCTAGACCCTTCCAGAACCGAGATATCGGACTTCAAAGTTTTGACCTGAAAAAAAAACATAAGGGGTAACACTGTCGTTTTTGGCCGAAATTTTGACCCCCTTCGATCTTCTTGAAACTCTGGACTCTGACAGAGGGCCACGAGACTTCGACCAGCGCGCAAAAATGGAGGCTCTAGACCCTTCCAGAACCGAGATATCGGACTTCAAAGTTTTGACCTGAAAAAAAAAAACATAAGGGGTAACACTGTCGTTTTTGGCCGAAATTTTGACCCCCTCCGATCTTCTTGAAACTCTGGATTCTGACAGAGGGCCACGAGACTTCGACCAGCGCGCAAAAATGGAGGCTCTAGACCCTTCCAGAGCCGAGATATCGGACGTCAAAGTTTTGACCTGAAAAAAAACATAAGGGGTAACACTGTCGTTTTTGGCCGAAATTTTGACCCCCTCCGATCTTCTTGAAACTCTGGATTCTGACAGAGGGCCACGAGACTTCGACCAGCGCGCAAAAATGGAGGCTCTAGACCCTTCCCGAACCGAGATATCGGACTTCAAAGTTTTAACCTGAAAAAAAAAACATAAGGGGTAACACTGTCGTTTTTGGCCGAAATTTTGACCCCCTCCGATCTTCTTGAAACTCTGGATTCTGACAGAGGGCCACGAGACTTCGACCAGCGCGCAAAAATGGAGGCTCTAGACCCTTCCAGAGCCGAGATATCGGATGTCAAAGTTTTGACCTGAAAAAAAAAAACATAAGGGGTAACACTGTCGTTTTTGGCCGAAATTTTGACCCCCTCCGATCTTTTTGAAACTCTGGATTCTGACAGAGGGCCACGAGACTTCGACCAGCGCGCAAAAATGGAGGCTCTAGACCCTTCCAGAACCGAGATATCGGACTTCAAAGTTTTGACCTGAAAAAAAAAAAACATAAGGGGTAACACTGTCGTTTTTGGCCGAAATTTTGACCCCCTCCGATCTTCTTGAAACTCTGGATTCTGACAGAGGGCCACGAGACTTCGACCAGCGCGCAAAAATGGAGGCTCTAGACCCTTCCAGAACCGAGATATCGGACTTCAAAGTTTTAACCTGAAAAAAAAAACATAAGGGGTAACACTGTCGTTTTTGGCCGAAATTTTGACCCCCTCCGATCTTCTTGAAATTCTGGATTCTGACAGAGGGCCACGAGACTTCGACCAGCGCGCAAAAATGGAGGCTCTAGACCCTTCCAGAACCGAGATATCGGACTTCAAAGTTTTGACCTGAAAAAAAAACATAAGGGGTAACACTGTCGTTTTTGGCCGAAATTTTGACCCCCTCCGATCTTCTTGAAACTCTGGATTCTGACAGAGGGCCACGAGACTTCGACCAGCGCGCAAAAATGGAGGCTCTAGACCCTTCCAGAACCGAGATATCGGACTTCAAAGTTTTGACCTGAAAAAAAAACATAAGGGGTAACACTGTCGTTTTTGGCCGAAATTTTGACCCCCTCCGATCTTCTTGAAACTCTGGATTCTGACAGAGGGCCACGAGACTTCGACCAGCGCGCAAAAATGGAGGCTCTAGACCCTTCCAGAGCCGAGATATCGGACGTCAAAGTTTTGACCTGAAAAAAAACATAAGGGGTAACACTGTCGTTTTTGGCCGAAATTTTGACCCCCTCCGATCTTCTTGAAACTCTGGATTCTGACAGAGGGCCACGAGACTTCGACCAGCGCGCAAAAATGGAGGCTCTAGACCCTTCCCGAACCGAGATATCGGACTTCAAAGTTTTAACCTGAAAAAAAACATAAGGGGTAACACTGTCGTTTTTGGCCGAAATTTTGACCCCCTCCGATCTTCTTGAAACTCTGGATTCTGACAGAGGGCAACGAGACTTCGACCAGCGCGCAAAAATGGAGGCTCTAGACCCTTCCAGAACCGAGATATCGGACTTCAAAGTTTTGACCTGAAAAAAACACATAAGGGGTAACACTGTCGTTTTTGGCCGAAATTTTGACCCCCTCCGATCTTCTTGAAACTCTGGATTCTGACAGAGGGCCACGAGACTTCGACCAGCGCGCAAAAATGGAGGCTCTAGACCCTTCCAGAGCCGAGATATCGGACGTCAAAGTTTTGACCTGAAAAAAAAACATAAGGGGTAACACTGTCGTTTTTGGCCGAAATTTTGACCCCCTCCGATCTTCTTGAAACTCTGGATTCTGACAGAGGGCCACGAGACTTCGACCAGCGCGCAAAAATGGAGGCTCTAGACCCTTCCAGAACCGAGATATCGGACTTCAAAGTTTTGACCTGAAAAAAAAAAACATAAGGGGTAACACTGTCGTTTTTGGCCGAAATTTTGACCCCCTCCGATCTTCTTGAAACTCTGGATTCTGACAGAGTTAGGGTTAGGGTTAGGGTTAGGGTTAGGGTTAGGGTTAGGGTTAGGGTTAGGGTTAGGGGTTAGGGTTAGGGTTAGGGTTAGGGTTAGGGTTAGGGTTAGGGTTAGGGTTAGGGTTAGGGTTAGGGTTAGGGTTAGGGTTAGGGTTAGGTTAGGGTTAGGGTTAGGGTTAGGGTTAGGGTTAGGGTTAGGGTTAGGGTTAGGGTTAGGTATAGGGATAAAAACGAATCCGTCACCCCCTAGTTTTGTCACCCCCCCCCTATATCTCGATTTCTATAGGTGCTAGAGAGCTGAAACTCCGCCCATATACTAATTAGGGGGCGGGGAGTCGATTGCGATAGGTTTGGGAGCGTTAGGGTTAGGGTTAGGGTTAGGGTTAGGGTTAGGGTTAGGTATAGGGATAAAAACGAATCTGTCACCCCCTAGTTTTGTCACCCCCCCCTATATCTCGATTTCTATAGGTGCTAGAGAGCTGAAACTCCGCCCATATACTAATTAGGGGGCGGGGAGTCGATTGCGATAGGTTTGGGAGCTCTAGCGCCACCAGGCGCCAAGATACAGTATTGCACCCCCCTTATTTTTGTACATAGAGAGTTGAAACTCCGCCCATATACTAATTCAAGGGCGGGGAGTCGATTGCACTTGGTTTGGGAGCTCTAGCTCGACCAGGCGCCAAGATACAGTATTGCACTGGTAACACTGTCGTTTTTGACCGAAATTTTGACCCCCTCCGATCTTCTTGAAACTCTGGATTCTGACAGAGGGCCACGAGACTTCAACCAGCGCGCAAAAATGGAGGCTCTAGACCCTTCCAGAGCCGAGATATCGGATGTCAAAGTTTTGACCTGAAAAAAAAAACATAAGGGGTAACACTGTCGTTTTTGGCCGAAATTTTGACCCCCTCCGATCTTCTTGAAACTCTGGATTCTGACAGAGGGCCACGAGACTTCGACCAGCGCGCAAAAATGGAGGCTCTAGACCCTTCCAGAGCCGAGATATCGGACGTCAAAGTTTTGACCTGAAAAAAAAAACATAAGGGGTAACACTGTCGTTTTTGGCCGAAATTTTGACCCCCTCCGATCTTCTTGAAACTCTGGATTCTGACAGAGGGCCACGAGACTTCGACCAGCGCGCAAAAATGGAGGCTCTAGACCCTTCCAGAGCCGAGATATCGGACGTCAAAGTTTTGACCTGAAAAAAAAACATAAGGGGTAACACTGTCGTTTTTGGCCGAAATTTGACCCCCTCCGATCTTCTTGAAACTCTGGATTCTGACAGAGGGCCACGAGACTTCGACCAACGCGCAAAAATGGAGGCTCTAGACCCTTCCAGAGCCGAGATATCGGACGTCAAAGTTTTGACCTGAAAAAAAAACATAAGGGGTAACACTGTCGTTTTTGGCCGAAATTTTGACCCCCTCCGATCTTCTTGAAACTCTGGATTCTGACAGAGGGCCACGAGACTTCGACCAGCGCGCAAAAATGGAGGCTCTAGACCCTTCCAGAACCGAGATATCGGACTTCAAAGTTTTGACCTGAAAAAAAAAACATAAGGGGTAACACTGTCGTTTTTGGCCGAAATTTTGACCCCCTCCGATCTTCTTGAAACTCTGGATTCTGACAGAGGGCCACGAGACTTCGACCAGCGCGCAAAAATGGAGGCTCTAGACCCTTCCAGAGCCGAGATATCGGACGTCAAAGTTTTGACCTGAAAAAAAAAAAACATAAGGGGTAACACTGTCGTTTTTGGCCGAAATTTTGACCCCCTCCGATCTTCTTGAAACTCTGGATTCTGACAGAGGGCCACGAGACTTCGACCAGCACGCAAAAATGGAGGCTCTAGACCCTTCCAGAACCGAGATATCGGACTTCAAAGTTTTGACCTGAAAAAAAAAAAAACATAAGGGGTAACACTGTCGTTTTTGGCCGAAATTTTGACCCCCTCCGATCTTCTTGAAACTCTGGATTCTGACAGAGGGCCATGAGACTTCGACCAGCGCGCAAAAATGGAGGCTCTAGACCCTTCCAGAGCCGAGATATCGGACGTCAAAGTTTTGACCTGAAAAAAAAAACATAAGGGGTAACACTGTCGTTTTTGGCCGAAATTTTGACCCCCTCCGATCTTCTTGAAACTCTGGATTCTGACAGAGGGCCACGAGACTTCGACCAGCGCGCAAAAATGGAGGCTCTAGACCCTTCCAGAGCCGAGATATCGGACGTCAAAGTTTTGACCTGAAAAAAAAACATAAGGGGTAACACTGTCGTTTTTGGCCGAAATTTTGACCCCCTCCGATCTTCTTGAAACTCTGGATTCTGACAGAGGGCCACGAGACTTCGACCAGCGCGCAAAAATGGAGGCTCTAGACCCTTCCAGAACCGAGATATCGGACTTCAAAGTTTTGACCTGAAAAAAAAAAACATAAGGGGTAACACTGTCGTTTTTGGCCGAAATTTTGACCCCCTCCGATCTTCTTGAAACTCTGGATTCTGAGAGAGGGCCACGAGACTTCGACCAGCGCGCAAAAATGGAGGCTCTAGACCCTTCCAGAGCCGAGATATCGGACGTCAAAGTTTTGACCTGAAAAAAAAACATAAGGGGTTAGGGTTAGGGTTAGGGTTAGGGTTAGGGTTAGGGTTAGGGTTAGGGTTAGGGTTAGGGTTAGGGTTAGGGTTAGGGTTAGGGTTAGGGTTAGGGTTAGGGTTAGGGTTAGGGTTAGGGTTAGGGTTAGGGTTAGGTATAGGGATAAAAACGAATCTGTCACCCCCTAGTTTTGTCACCCCCCCCTATATCTCGATTTCTATAGGTGCTAGAGAGCTGAAACTCCGCCCATATACTAATTAGGGGGCGGGGAGTCGATTGCGATAGGTTTGGGAGCTCTAGCGCCACCAGGCGCCAAGATACAGTATTGCACCCCCCTTATTTTTGTACATAGAGAGTTGAAACTCCGCCCATATACTAATTCAAGGGCGGGGAGTCGATTGCACTTGGTTTGGGAGCTCTAGCTCGACCAGGCGCCAAGATACAGTATTGCACTGGTAACACTGTCGTTTTTGACCGAAATTTTGACCCCCTCCGATCTTCTTGAAACTCTGGATTCTGACAGAGGGCCACGAGACTTCAACCAGCGCGCAAAAATGGAGGCTCTAGACCCTTCCAGAGCCGAGATATCGGATGTCAAAGTTTTGACCTGAAAAAAAAAACATAAGGGGTAACACTGTCGTTTTTGGCCGAAATTTTGACCCCCTCCGATCTTCTTGAAACTCTGGATTCTGACAGAGGGCCACGAGACTTCGACCAGCGCGCAAAAATGGAGGCTCTAGACCCTTCCAGAGCCGAGATATCGGACGTCAAAGTTTTGACCTGAAAAAAAAAACATAAGGGGTAACACTGTCGTTTTTGGCCGAAATTTTGACCCCCTCCGATCTTCTTGAAACTCTGGATTCTGACAGAGGGCCACGAGACTTCGACCAGCGCGCAAAAATGGAGGCTCTAGACCCTTCCAGAGCCGAGATATCGGACGTCAAAGTTTTGACCTGAAAAAAAAACATAAGGGGTAACACTGTCGTTTTTGGCCGAAATTTGACCCCCTCCGATCTTCTTGAAACTCTGGATTCTGACAGAGGGCCACGAGACTTCGACCAACGCGCAAAAATGGAGGCTCTAGACCCTTCCAGAGCCGAGATATCGGACGTCAAAGTTTTGACCTGAAAAAAAAACATAAGGGGTAACACTGTCGTTTTTGGCCGAAATTTTGACCCCCTCCGATCTTCTTGAAACTCTGGATTCTGACAGAGGGCCACGAGACTTCGACCAGCGCGCAAAAATGGAGGCTCTAGACCCTTCCAGAACCGAGATATCGGACTTCAAAGTTTTGACCTGAAAAAAAAAACATAAGGGGTAACACTGTCGTTTTTGGCCGAAATTTTGACCCCCTCCGATCTTCTTGAAACTCTGGATTCTGACAGAGGGCCACGAGACTTCGACCAGCGCGCAAAAATGGAGGCTCTAGACCCTTCCAGAGCCGAGATATCGGACGTCAAAGTTTTGACCTGAAAAAAAAAAAACATAAGGGGTAACACTGTCGTTTTTGGCCGAAATTTTGACCCCCTCCGATCTTCTTGAAACTCTGGATTCTGACAGAGGGCCACGAGACTTCGACCAGCACGCAAAAATGGAGGCTCTAGACCCTTCCAGAACCGAGATATCGGACTTCAAAGTTTTGACCTGAAAAAAAAAAAAACATAAGGGGTAACACTGTCGTTTTTGGCCGAAATTTTGACCCCCTCCGATCTTCTTGAAACTCTGGATTCTGACAGAGGGCCATGAGACTTCGACCAGCGCGCAAAAATGGAGGCTCTAGACCCTTCCAGAGCCGAGATATCGGACGTCAAAGTTTTGACCTGAAAAAAAAACATAAGGGGTAACACTGTCGTTTTTGGCCGAAATTTTGACCCCCTCCGATCTTCTTGAAACTCTGGATTCTGACAGAGGGCCACGAGACTTCGACCAGCGCGCAAAAATGGAGGCTCTAGACCCTTCCAGAGCCGAGATATCGGACGTCAAAGTTTTGACCTGAAAAAAAAACATAAGGGGTAACACTGTCGTTTTTGGCCGAAATTTTGACCCCCTCCGATCTTCTTGAAACTCTGGATTCTGACAGAGGGCCACGAGACTTCGACCAGCGCGCAAAAATGGAGGCTCTAGACCCTTCCAGAACCGAGATATCGGACTTCAAAGTTTTGACCTGAAAAAAAAAAACATAAGGGGTAACACTGTCGTTTTTGGCCGAAATTTTGACCCCCTCCGATCTTCTTGAAACTCTGGATTCTGAGAGAGGGCCACGAGACTTCGACCAGCGCGCAAAAATGGAGGCTCTAGACCCTTCCAGAGCCGAGATATCGGACGTCAAAGTTTTGACCTGAAAAAAAAACATAAGGGGTTAGGGTTAGGGTTAGGGTTAGGGTTAGGGTTAGGGTTAGGGTTAGGGTTAGGGTTAGGGTTAGGGTTAGGGTTAGGGTTAGGGTTAGGGTTAGGGTTAGGGTTAGGGTTAGGGTTAGGTATAGGGATAAAAACTAGGGTTAGGGTTAGGGTTAGGGTTAGGGTTAGGGTTAGGGTTAGGGTTAGGGTTAGGGTTAGGGTTAGGGTTAGGTATAGGGATAAAAACGAATCTGTCACCCCCTAGTTTTGTCACCCCCCCCTATATCTCGATTTCTATAGGTGCTAGAGAGCTGAAACTCCGCCCATATACTAATTAGGGGGCGGGGAGTCGATTGCGATAGGTTTGGGAGCTCTAGCGCCACCAGGCGCCAAGATACAGTATTGCACCCCCCTTATTTTTGTACATAGAGAGTTGAAACTCCGCCCATATACTAATTCAAGGGCGGGGAGTCGATTGCACTTGGTTTGGGAGCTCTAGCTCGACCAGGCGCCAAGATACAGTATTGCACTGGTAACACTGTCGTTTTTGACCGAAATTTTGACCCCCTCCGATCTTCTTGAAACTCTGGATTCTGACAGAGGGCCACGAGACTTCAACCAGCGCGCAAAAATGGAGGCTCTAGACCCTTCCAGAGCCGAGATATCGGATGTCAAAGTTTTGACCTGAAAAAAAAAACATAAGGGGTAACACTGTCGTTTTTGGCCGAAATTTTGACCCCCTCCGATCTTCTTGAAACTCTGGATTCTGACAGAGGGCCACGAGACTTCGACCAGCGCGCAAAAATGGAGGCTCTAGACCCTTCCAGAGCCGAGATATCGGACGTCAAAGTTTTGACCTGAAAAAAAAAACATAAGGGGTAACACTGTCGTTTTTGGCCGAAATTTTGACCCCCTCCGATCTTCTTGAAACTCTGGATTCTGACAGAGGGCCACGAGACTTCGACCAGCGCGCAAAAATGGAGGCTCTAGACCCTTCCAGAGCCGAGATATCGGACGTCAAAGTTTTGACCTGAAAAAAAAACATAAGGGGTAACACTGTCGTTTTTGGCCGAAATTTGACCCCCTCCGATCTTCTTGAAACTCTGGATTCTGACAGAGGGCCACGAGACTTCGACCAACGCGCAAAAATGGAGGCTCTAGACCCTTCCAGAGCCGAGATATCGGACGTCAAAGTTTTGACCTGAAAAAAAAACATAAGGGGTAACACTGTCGTTTTTGGCCGAAATTTTGACCCCCTCCGATCTTCTTGAAACTCTGGATTCTGACAGAGGGCCACGAGACTTCGACCAGCGCGCAAAAATGGAGGCTCTAGACCCTTCCAGAACCGAGATATCGGACTTCAAAGTTTTGACCTGAAAAAAAAAACATAAGGGGTAACACTGTCGTTTTTGGCCGAAATTTTGACCCCCTCCGATCTTCTTGAAACTCTGGATTCTGACAGAGGGCCACGAGACTTCGACCAGCGCGCAAAAATGGAGGCTCTAGACCCTTCCAGAGCCGAGATATCGGACGTCAAAGTTTTGACCTGAAAAAAAAAAAACATAAGGGGTAACACTGTCGTTTTTGGCCGAAATTTTGACCCCCTCCGATCTTCTTGAAACTCTGGATTCTGACAGAGGGCCACGAGACTTCGACCAGCACGCAAAAATGGAGGCTCTAGACCCTTCCAGAACCGAGATATCGGACTTCAAAGTTTTGACCTGAAAAAAAAAAAAACATAAGGGGTAACACTGTCGTTTTTGGCCGAAATTTTGACCCCCTCCGATCTTCTTGAAACTCTGGATTCTGACAGAGGGCCATGAGACTTCGACCAGCGCGCAAAAATGGAGGCTCTAGACCCTTCCAGAGCCGAGATATCGGACGTCAAAGTTTTGACCTGAAAAAAAAACATAAGGGGTAACACTGTCGTTTTTGGCCGAAATTTTGACCCCCTCCGATCTTCTTGAAACTCTGGATTCTGACAGAGGGCCACGAGACTTCGACCAGCGCGCAAAAATGGAGGCTCTAGACCCTTCCAGAGCCGAGATATCGGACGTCAAAGTTTTGACCTGAAAAAAAAACATAAGGGGTAACACTGTCGTTTTTGGCCGAAATTTTGACCCCCTCCGATCTTCTTGAAACTCTGGATTCTGACAGAGGGCCACGAGACTTCGACCAGCGCGCAAAAATGGAGGCTCTAGACCCTTCCAGAACCGAGATATCGGACTTCAAAGTTTTGACCTGAAAAAAAAAAACATAAGGGGTAACACTGTCGTTTTTGGCCGAAATTTTGACCCCCTCCGATCTTCTTGAAACTCTGGATTCTGAGAGAGGGCCACGAGACTTCGACCAGCGCGCAAAAATGGAGGCTCTAGACCCTTCCAGAGCCGAGATATCGGACGTCAAAGTTTTGACCTGAAAAAAAAACATAAGGGGTTAGGGTTAGGGTTAGGGTTAGGGTTAGGGTTAGGGTTAGGGTTAGGGTTAGGGTTAGGGTTAGGGTTAGGGTTAGGGTTAGGGTTAGGGTTAGGGTTAGGGTTAGGGTTAGGGTTAGGTATAGGGATAAAAACTAGGGTTAGGGTTAGGGTTAGGGTTAGGGTTAGGGTTAGGGTTAGGGTTAGGTATAGGGATAAAAACGAATCTGTCACCCCCTAGTTTTGTCACCCCCCCCCTATATCTCGATTTCTATAGGTGCTAGAGAGCTGAAACTCCGCCCATATACTAATTAGGGGGCGGGGAGTCGATTGCGATAGGTTTGGGAGCTCTAGCGCCACCAGGCGCCAAGATACAGTATTGCACCCCCCTTATTTTTGTACCTAGAGAGTTGAAACTCCGCCCATATACTAATTGGAGGGCGGGGAGTCGATTGCACTTGGTTTGGGAGCTCTAGCGCCACCAGGCGCCAAGATACAGTATTGCACCCCCCACTTATTTTGGTACCTATAGAGCCTAGAGAGCTGAAACTCCGCCCATATACTAATTGGAGGGCGGGGAGTCGATTGCACTTGGTTTGGGAGCTCTAGCGCCACCAGGCGCCAAGATACAGTATTGCACCCCCCACTTATTTTGGTACCTATAGAGCCTAGAGAGCTGAAACTCCGCCCATATACTAATTGGAGGGCGGGGAGTCAATTGCACTTGGTTTGGGAGCTCTAGTGCCACCAGGCGCCAAGATACAGTATTGCACCCCCCACTTATTTTGGTACCTATAGAGCCTAGAGAGCTGAAACTCCGCCCATATACTAATTAGGGTTAGGGTTAGGGTTAGGGTTAGGGTTAGGGTTAGGGTTAGGGTTAGGGTTAGGGTTAGGGTTAGGGTTAGGGGTTAGGGTTAGGTTAGGGTTAGGGTTAGGGTTTAGGGTTAGGGTTAGGGTTAGGGTTAGGGTTAGGGTTAGGGTTAGGGTTAGGGTTAGGGTTAGGGTTAGGTATAGGGATAAAAACGAATCTGTCACCCCCTAGTTTTGTCACCCCCCCCTATATCTCGATTTCTATAGGTGCTAGAGAGCTGAAACTCCGCCCATATACTAATTAGGGGGCGGGGAGTCGATTGCGATAGGTTTGGGAGCTCTAGCGCCACCAGGCGCCAAGATACAGTATTGCACCCCCCTTATTTTTGTACCTAGAGAGTTGAAACTCCGCCCATATACTAATTGGAGGGCGGGGAGTCGATTGCACTTGGTTTGGGAGCTCTAGCGCCACCAGGCGCCAAGATACAGTATTGCACCCCCCACTTATTTTGGTACCTATAGAGCCTAGAGAGCTGAAACTCCGCCCATATACTAATTGGAGGGCGGGGAGTCAATTGCACTTGGTTTGGGAGCTCTAGTGCCACCAGGCGCCAAGATACAGTATTGCACCCCCCACTTATTTTGGTACCTATAGAGCCTAGAGAGCTGAAACTCCGCCCATATACTAATTAGGGTTAGGGTTAGGGTTAGGGTTAGGGTTAGGGTTAGGGTTAGGGTTAGGGTTAGGGTTAGGGTTAGGGTTAGGGGTTAGGGTTAGGGTTAGGTTAGGGTTAGGGTTAGGGTTAGGGTTAGGTATAGGGATAAAAACGAATCTGTCACCCCCTAGTTTTGTCACCCCCCCCTATATCTCGATTTCTATAGGTGCTAGAGAGCTGAAACTCCGCCCATATACTAATTAGGGGGCGGGGAGTCGATTGCGATAGGTTTGGGAGCTCTAGCGCCACCAGGCGCCAAGATACAGTATTGCACCCCCCTTATTTTTGTACCTAGAGAGTTGAAACTCCGCCCATATACTAATTGGAGGGCGGGGAGTCGATTGCACTTGGTTTGGGAGCTCTAGCGCCACCAGGCGCCAAGATACAGTATTGCACCCCCCACTTATTTTGGTACCTATAGAGCCTAGAGAGCTGAAACTCCGCCCATATACTAATTGGAGGGCGGGGAGTCAATTGCACTTGGTTTGGGAGCTCTAGTGCCACCAGGCGCCAAGATACAGTATTGCACCCCCCACTTATTTTGGTACCTATAGAGCCTAGAGAGCTGAAACTCCGCCCATATACTAATTAGGGTTAGGGTTAGGGTTAGGGTTAGGGTTAGGGTTAGGGTTAGGGTTAGGGTTAGGGTTAGGGTTAGGGTTAGGGGTTAGGGTTAGGGTTAGGTTAGGGTTAGGGTTAGGGTTAGGGTTAGGTATAGGGATAAAAACGAATCTGTCACCCCCTAGTTTTGTCACCCCCCCCTATATCTCGATTTCTATAGGTGCTAGAGAGCTGAAACTCCGCCCATATACTAATTAGGGGGCGGGGAGTCGATTGCGATAGGTTTGGGAGCTCTAGCGCCACCAGGCGCCAAGATACAGTATTGCACCCCCCTTATTTTTGTACCTAGAGAGTTGAAACTCCGCCCATATACTAATTGGAGGGCGGGGAGTCGATTGCACTTGGTTTGGGAGCTCTAGCGCCACCAGGCGCCAAGATACAGTATTGCACCCCCCACTTATTTTGGTACCTATAGAGCCTAGAGAGCTGAAACTCCGCCCATATACTAATTGGAGGGCGGGGAGTCAATTGCACTTGGTTTGGGAGCTCTAGTGCCACCAGGCGCCAAGATACAGTATTGCACCCCCCACTTATTTTGGTACCTATAGAGCCTAGAGAGCTGAAACTCCGCCCATATACTAATTAGGGTTAGGGTTAGGGTTAGGGTTAGGGTTAGGGTTAGGGTTAGGGTTAGGGTTAGGGTTAGGGTTAGGGTTAGGGGTTAGGGTTAGGGTTAGGTTAGGGTTAGGGTTAGGGTTAGGGTTAGGTATAGGGATAAAAACGAATCTGTCACCCCCTAGTTTTGTCACCCCCCCCTATATCTCGATTTCTATAGGTGCTAGAGAGCTGAAACTCCGCCCATATACTAATTAGGGGGCGGGGAGTCGATTGCGATAGGTTTGGGAGCTCTAGCGCCACCAGGCGCCAAGATACAGTATTGCACCCCCCTTATTTTTGTACCTAGAGAGTTGAAACTCCGCCCATATACTAATTGGAGGGCGGGGAGTCGATTGCACTTGGTTTGGGAGCTCTAGCGCCACCAGGCGCCAAGATACAGTATTGCACCCCCCACTTATTTTGGTACCTATAGAGCCTAGAGAGCTGAAACTCCGCCCATATACTAATTGGAGGGCGGGGAGTCAATTGCACTTGGTTTGGGAGCTCTAGTGCCACCAGGCGCCAAGATACAGTATTGCACCCCCCACTTATTTTGGTACCTATAGAGCCTAGAGAGCTGAAACTCCGCCCATATACTAATTAGGGTTAGGGTTAGGGTTAGGGTTAGGGTTAGGGTTAGGGTTAGGGTTAGGGTTAGGGTTAGGGTTAGGGTTAGGGGTTAGGGTTAGGGTTAGGTTAGGGTTAGGGTTAGGGTTAGGGTTAGGTATAGGGATAAAAACGAATCTGTCACCCCCTAGTTTTGTCACCCCCCCCTATATCTCGATTTCTATAGGTGCTAGAGAGCTGAAACTCCGCCCATATACTAATTAGGGGGCGGGGAGTCGATTGCGATAGGTTTGGGAGCTCTAGCGCCACCAGGGTTAGGGTTAGGGTTAGGGTTAGGGTTAGGGTTAGGGTTAGGGTTAGGGTTAGGGTTAGGGTTAGGGTTAGGGTTAGGGTTAGGGTTAGGGTTAGGGTTAGGGTTAGGGTTAGGGTTAGGGTTAGGGTTAGGGTTAGGGTTAGGGTTAGGGTTAGGGTTAGGGTTAGGGTTAGGGTTAGGGTTAGGGTTAGGGTTAGGGTTAGGGTTAGGGTTAGGGTTAGGGTTAGGGTTAGGGTTAGGGTTAGGGTTAGGGTTAGGGTTAGGGTTAGGGTTAGGGTTAGGGTTAGGGTTAGGGTTAGGGTTAGGGTTAGGGTTAGGGTTAGGGTTAGGGTTAGGGTTAGGGTTAGGGTTAGGGTTAGGGTTAGGGTTAGGGTTAGGGTTAGGGTTAGGGTTAGGGTTAGGGTTAGGGTTAGGGTTAGGGTTAGGGTTAGGGTTAGGGTTAGGGTTAGGGTTAGGGTTAGGGTTAGGGTTAGGGTTAGGGTTAGGGTTAGGGTTAGGGTTAGGGTTAGGGTTAGGGTTAGGGTTAGGGTTAGGGTTAGGGTTAGGGTTAGGGTTAGGGTTAGGGTTAGGGTTAGGGTTAGGGTTAGGGTTAGGGTTAGGGTTAGGGTTAGGGTTAGGGTTAGGGTTAGGGTTAGGGTTAGGGTTAGGGTTAGGGTTAGGGTTAGGGTTAGGGTTAGGGTTAGGGTTAGGGTTAGGGTTAGGGTTAGGGTTAGGGTTAGGGTTAGGGTTAGGGTTAGGGTTAGGGTTAGGGTTAGGGTTAGGGTTAGGGTTAGGGTTAGGGTTAGGGTTAGGGTTAGGGTTAGGGTTAGGGTTAGGGTTAGGGTTAGGGTTAGGGTTAGGGTTAGGGTTAGGGTTAGGGTTAGGGTTAGGGTTAGGGTTAGGGTTAGGGTTAGGGTTAGGGTTAGGGTTAGGGTTAGGGTTAGGGTTAGGGTTAGGGTTAGGGTTAGGGTTAGGGTTAGGGTTAGGGTTAGGGTTAGGGTTAGGGTTAGGGTTAGGGTTAGGGTTAGGGTTAGGGTTAGGGTTAGGGTTAGGGTTAGGGTTAGGGTTAGGGTTAGGGTTAGGGTTAGGGTTAGGGTTAGGGTTAGGGTTAGGGTTAGGGTTAGGGTTAGGGTTAGGGTTAGGGTTAGGGTTAGGGTTAGGGTTAGGGTTAGGGTTAGGGTTAGGGTTAGGGTTAGGGTTAGGGTTAGGGTTAGGGTTAGGGTTAGGGTTAGGGTTAGGGTTAGGGTTAGGGTTAGGGTTAGGGTTAGGGTTAGGGTTAGGGTTAGGGTTAGGGTTAGGGTTAGGGTTAGGGTTAGGGTTAGGGTTAGGGTTAGGGTTAGGGTTAGGGTTAGGGTTAGGGTTAGGGTTAGGGTTAGGGTTAGGGTTAGGGTTAGGGTTAGGGTTAGGGTTAGGGTTAGGGTTAGGGTTAGGGTTAGGGTTAGGGTTAGGGTTAGGGTTAGGGTTAGGGTTAGGGTTAGGGTTAGGGTTAGGGTTAGGGTTAGGGTTAGGGTTAGGGTTAGGGTTAGGGTTAGGGTTAGGGTTAGGGTTAGGGTTAGGGTTAGGGTTAGGGTTAGGGTTAGGGTTAGGGTTAGGGTTAGGGTTAGGGTTAGGGTTAGGGTTAGGGTTAGGGTTAGGGTTAGGGTTAGGGTTAGGGTTAGGGTTAGGGTTAGGGTTAGGGTTAGGGTTAGGGTTAGGGTTAGGGTTAGGGTTAGGGTTAGGGTTAGGGTTAGGGTTAGGGTTAGGGTTAGGGTTAGGGTTAGGGTTAGGGTTAGGGTTAGGGTTAGGGTTAGGGTTAGGGTTAGGGTTAGGGTTAGGGTTAGGGTTAGGGTTAGGGTTAGGGTTAGGGTTAGGGTTAGGGTTAGGGTTAGGGTTAGGGTTAGGGTTAGGGTTAGGGTTAGGGTTAGGGTTAGGGTTAGGGTTAGGGTTAGGGTTAGGGTTAGGGTTAGGGTTAGGGTTAGGGTTAGGGTTAGGGTTAGGGTTAGGGTTAGGGTTAGGGTTAGGGTTAGGGTTAGGGTTAGGGTTAGGGTTAGGGTTAGGGTTAGGGTTAGGGTTAGGGTTAGGGTTAGGGTTAGGGTTAGGGTTAGGGTTAGGGTTAGGGTTAGGGTTAGGGTTAGGGTTAGGGTTAGGGTTAGGGTTAGGGTTAGGGTTAGGGTTAGGGTTAGGGTTAGGGTTAGGGTTAGGGTTAGGGTTAGGGTTAGGGTTAGGGTTAGGGTTAGGGTTAGGGTTAGGGTTAGGGTTAGGGTTAGGGTTAGGGTTAGGGTTAGGGTTAGGGTTAGGGTTAGGGTTAGGGTTAGGGTTAGGGTTAGGGTTAGGGTTAGGGTTAGGGTTAGGGTTAGGGTTAGGGTTAGGGTTAGGGTTAGGGTTAGGGTTAGGGTTAGGGTTAGGGTTAGGGTTAGGGTTAGGGTTAGGGTTAGGGTTAGGGTTAGGGTTAGGGTTAGGGTTAGGGTTAGGGTTAGGGTTAGGGTTAGGGTTAGGGTTAGGGTTAGGGTTAGGGTTAGGGTTAGGGTTAGGGTTAGGGTTAGGGTTAGGGTTAGGGTTAGGGTTAGGGTTAGGGTTAGGGTTAGGGTTAGGGTTAGGGTTAGGGTTAGGGTTAGGGTTAGGGTTAGGGTTAGGGTTAGGGTTAGGGTTAGGGTTAGGGTTAGGGTTAGGGTTAGGGTTAGGGTTAGGGTTAGGGTTAGGGTTAGGGTTAGGGTTAGGGTTAGGGTTAGGGTTAGGGTTAGGGTTAGGGTTAGGGTTAGGGTTAGGGTTAGGGTTAGGGTTAGGGTTAGGGTTAGGGTTAGGGTTAGGGTTAGGGTTAGGGTTAGGGTTAGGGTTAGGGTTAGGGTTAGGGTTAGGGTTAGGGTTAGGGTTAGGGTTAGGGTTAGGGTTAGGGTTAGGGTTAGGGTTAGGGTTAGGGTTAGGGTTAGGGTTAGGGTTAGGGTTAGGGTTAGGGTTAGGGTTAGGGTTAGGGTTAGGGTTAGGGTTAGGGTTAGGGTTAGGGTTAGGGTTAGGGTTAGGGTTAGGGTTAGGGTTAGGGTTAGGGTTAGGGTTAGGGTTAGGGTTAGGGTTAGGGTTAGGGTTAGGGTTAGGGTTAGGGTTAGGGTTAGGGTTAGGGTTAGGGTTAGGGTTAGGGTTAGGGTTAGGGTTAGGGTTAGGGTTAGGGTTAGGGTTAGGGTTAGGGTTAGGGTTAGGGTTAGGGTTAGGGTTAGGGTTAGGGTTAGGGTTAGGGTTAGGGTTAGGGTTAGGGTTAGGGTTAGGGTTAGGGTTAGGGTTAGGGTTAGGGTTAGGGTTAGGGTTAGGGTTAGGGTTAGGGTTAGGGTTAGGGTTAGGGTTAGGGTTAGGGTTAGGGTTAGGGTTAGGGTTAGGGTTAGGGTTAGGGTTAGGGTTAGGGTTAGGGTTAGGGTTAGGGTTAGGGTTAGGGTTAGGGTTAGGGTTAGGGTTAGGGTTAGGGTTAGGGTTAGGGTTAGGGTTAGGGTTAGGGTTAGGGTTAGGGTTAGGGTTAGGGTTAGGGTTAGGGTTAGGGTTAGGGTTAGGGTTAGGGTTAGGGTTAGGGTTAGGGTTAGGGTTAGGGTTAGGGTTAGGGTTAGGGTTAGGGTTAGGGTTAGGGTTAGGGTTAGGGTTAGGGTTAGGGTTAGGGTTAGGGTTAGGGTTAGGGTTAGGGTTAGGGTTAGGGTTAGGGTTAGGGTTAGGGTTAGGGTTAGGGTTAGGGTTAGGGTTAGGGTTAGGGTTAGGGTTAGGGTTAGGGTTAGGGTTAGGGTTAGGGTTAGGGTTAGGGTTAGGGTTAGGGTTAGGGTTAGGGTTAGGGTTAGGGTTAGGGTTAGGGTTAGGGTTAGGGTTAGGGTTAGGGTTA
>JBBNEX010000219.1:0-43706 GCA_038021265.1 Cyprinella venusta
GGAAGGGTCTAGAGCCTCCATTTTTGCGCGCTGGTCGAAGTCTCGTTGGCCCTCTGTCAGAATCCAGAGTTTCAAGAAGATCGGAGGGGGTCAAAATTTCAGCCAAAAACGACAGTGTTACCCCTATGTTTTTTTTTTTCGGGTCAAAACTTTGACATCGATATCTCGGCTCTGGAAGGGTCTAGAGCCTCATTTTTGGCGCGCTGGTCGAAGTCTCGTGGCCCTCTGTCAGAATCCAGAGTTTCAAGAAGATCGGAGGGGGTCAAAATTTCGGCCAAAAACGACAGTGTTACCCCTTATGTTTTTTTTTTTCGGGTCAAAACTTTGACATCCGATATCTCGCTCTGGAAGGGTCTAGAGCCTCCATTTTTGCGCGCTGGTCGAAGTCTCGTGGCCCTCTGTCAGAATCCAGAGTTTCAAGAAGATCGGAGGGGGTCAAAATTCGGCCAAAAACGACAGTGTTACCCTTATGTTTTTTTTTCAGGTCAAAACTTTGACATCCGATATCTCGGCTCTGGAAGGGTCTAGAGCCTCCATTTTGCGCGCTGGTCGAAGTCTCGTGGCCCTCTGTCAGAATCCAGAGTTTCAAGAAGATCGGAGGGGGTCAAAATTTCGGCCAAAAACGACAGTGTTACCCCTTATGTTTTTTTTTTCAGGTCAAAACTTTGACATCCATATCTCGGCTCTGGAAGGGTCTAGAGCCTCCATTTTTGCGCGCGCTGGTGAAGTCTCGTGGCCCTCTGTCAGAATCCAGAGTTTCAAGAAGATCGGAGGGGGTCAAAATTTCGGCCAAAACGACAGTGTTACCCCTTATGTTTTTTTTTCAGGTCAAAACTTTGACATCCAATATCTCGGCCTCTGGAAGGGTCTAGAGCCTCCATTTTGCGCGCTGGTCGAAGTCTCGTGGCCCTCTGTCAGCAATCCAGAGTTTCAAGAAGGAATCGAGAGGGGGTCAAAATTTCGGCCAAAAACGACAGTGTTACCCCTTATGTTTTTTTTTCAGATCAAAACTTTGACATCCGATATCTCGGCTCTGGAAGGGTCTAGAGCCTCAATTTTTGCGCGCTGGTCGAAGTCTCGTGGGCCCTCTGTCAGAATCCAGAGTTTCAAGAAGATCGGAGGGGGTCAAAATTTCGGCCAAAAACGACAGTGTTACCCCTTATGTTTTTTTTTCTGGGTCAAAACTTTGACATCCGATATCTCGGCTCTGGAAGGGTCTAGAGCCTCCATTTTTGCGCGCTGGTCGACAGTCTCGTGGCCCTCGTATCAGAATCCAGAGTTTAAAGAAGATCGGAGGGGGTCAAAATTTCGGCCAAAAACGACAGTGTTACCCCTTATGTTTTTTTTCAGGTCAAAACTTTGACATCCGATATCTCGGCTCTGGAAGGGTCTAGAGCCTCCATTTTTGCGTGCTGGTCGAAGTCTCGTGGCCCTCTGTCAGAATCCAGAGTTTCAAGAAGATCGGAGGGGGTCAAAATTTCGGCCAAAACGACAGTGTTACCCCTTATGTTTTTTTTTCGGGTCAAAACTTTGTCATCCGATATCTCGGCTCTGGAAGGGTCTAGAGCCTCCATTTTTGCGCGCTGGTTGGAGTTTCGTGGCCCTCTGTCAGAATCCAGAGTTTCAAGAAGATCGGAGGGGGTCAAATTTCGGCCAAAAACGACAGTGTTACCCCTTATGTTTTTTTTCAGGTCAAAACTTTGACATCCGATATCTCGGCTCTGAAGGGTCTAGAGCCTCCATTTTGCGCGCTGGTCGAAGTCTCGTGGCCCTCTGTCAGAATCCAGAGTTTCAAGAAGATCGGAGGGGGTCAAAATTTCGGCCAAAAACGACAGTGTTACCCCTTATGTTTTTTTTTTCAGGTCAAAACTTTGACATCCGATATCTCGGCTCTGAGAGGGTCTAGAGCCTCCATTTTTGCGCGCTGGTCGAAGTCTCGTGGCCCTCTGTCAGAATCCAGAGTTTCAAGAAGATCGGAGGGGGTCAAAATTTCAGCCAAAAACGACAGTGTTACCCCTTATGTTTTTTTTTTCGGGTCAAAACTTTGACATCCGATATCTCGGCTCTGGAAGGGTCTAGAGCCTCCATTTTTGCGTGCTGGTCGAAGTCTCGTGGCCCTCTGTCAGAATCCAGAGTTTCAAGAAGATCGGAGGGGGTCAAAATTTCGGCCAAAAACGACAGTGTTACCCCTTATGTTTTTTTTTCGGGTCAAAACTTTGTCATCCGATATCTCGGCTCTGGAAGGGTCTAGAGCCTCCATTTTTGCGCGCTGGTTGGAGTTTCGTGGCCCTCTGTCAGAATCCAGAGTTTCAAGAAGATCGGAGGGGGTCAAAATTTCGGCCAAAAACGGACAGTGTTACCCCTTATGTTTTTTTTCATGGTCAAAACTTTGACATCCGATATCTCGGCTCTGGAAGGGTCTAGAGCCTCCATTTTTGCGCGCTGGTCGAAGTCTCGTGGCCCTCTGTCAGAATCCAGAGTTTCAAGAAGATCGGAGGGGGTCAAAATTTCGGCCAAAAACGACAGTGTTACCCCTTATGTTTTTTTTTTCAGGTCAAAACTTTGACATCCGATTATCTCGGCTCTGGAAGGGTCTAGAGCCTCCATTTTTGCGCGCTGGTCGAAGTCATCGTGGCCCTCTGTCAGAATCCAGAGTTTCAAGAAGATCGGAGGGGGTCAAAATTTCAGCCAAAAAACGACAGTGTTACCCCTTATGTTTTTTTTTCGGGTCAAAACTTTGACATCCGATATCTCGGCTCTGGAAGGGTCTAGAGCCTCCATTTTTGCGCACTGGTCGAAGTCTCGTGGCCCTCTATCAGAATCCAGAGTTTCAAGAAGATCGGAGGGGGTCAAAATTTCGGCCAAAAACAACAGTGTTACCCCTTATGTTTTTTTTTTCGGGTCAAAACTTTGTCATCCGATATCTCGCTCTGGAAGGGTCTAGAGCCTCCATTTTTGCGCGCTGGTCGGAGTTTCGTGGCCCTCTGTCAGAATCCAGAGTTTCAAGAAGATCTGGAGGGGGTCAAAATTTCGGCCAAAAACGACAGTGTTACCCCTTATGTTTTTTTTCAGGTCAAAACTTTGACATCCGATATCTCGGCTCTGGAAGGTCTAGAGCCTCCATTTTTGCGCGCGGTCGAAGTCTCGTGGCCTCTGTCAGAATCCAGAGTTTCAAGAAGATCAGAGGGGGTCAAATTTCAGCAAAAACGACAGTGTTACCCCTTATGTTTTTTTTTTTCGGGTCAAAACTTTGACATCCGATATCTCGGCTCTGGAAGGGTCTAGAGCCTCCATTTTTGCGCGCTGGTCGAAGTCTCGTGGCCCTCTGTCAGAATCCCAGAGTTTCAAGAAGATCGGAGGGGGTCAAAATTTTGGCCAAAAACGACAGTGTTACCCCTTATGTTTTTTTTCAGGTCAAAACTTTGAAATCCGATATCTCGGCTCTGGAAGGGTCTAGAGCCTCCATTTTTGCGCGCTGGTCGAAGTCTCGTGGCCCTCTGTCAGAATCCAGAGTTTCAAGAAGATCGGAGGGGGTCAAAATTTCGGCCAAAAACGACAGTGTTACCCCTTATGTTTTTTTTTTCGGGTCAAAACTTTGACATCCGATATCTCGGCTCTGGAAGGGTCTAGAGCCTCCATTTTTGCGCGCTGGTCGAAGTCTCGTGGCCCTCTGTCAGAATCCAGAGTTTCAAGAAGATTGGAGGGGGTCAAAATTTCGGCCAAAAACGACAGTGTTACCCCCTTATGTTTTTTTTTTCAGGTCAAAACTTTGACATCCGATATCTCGGCTCTGGAAGGGTCTAGAGCCTCCATTTTTGCGCGCTGGTCGAAGTCTCGTGGCCCTCTGTCAGAATCCAGAGTTTCAAGAAGATCAGAGGGGGGTCAAAATTTCGGCCAAAAACGACAGTGTTACCCCTTATGTTTTTTTTTCAGGTCAAAACTTTGACATCCGATATCTCGGCTCTGGAAGGGTCTAGAGCCTCCATTTTTGCGCGCTGGTTGAAGTCTCATGGCCTCTGTCAGAATCCAGAGTTTCAAGAAGATCGGAGGGGGTCAAATTTCGGCCAAAAACGACAGTGTTACCCCTTATGTTTTTTTTCAGGTCAAAACTTTGACATCCAATATCTCGGCTCTGGAAGGGTCTAGAGCCTCCATTTTTTGCGCGCTGGTCGAAGTCTCGTGGCCCTCTGTCAGATATCCAGAGTTTCAAGAAGATCGGAGGGGGTCAAAATTTCGGACAAAAACGACAGTGTTACCCCTTATGTTTTTTTTTGAGATCAAAACTTTGGCATCCGATATCTCGGCTCTGAAGGGTCTAGAGCCTCAATTTTTGCGCGCTGGTCGAAGTCTCGTGGCCCTCTGTCAGAATCCAGAGTTTCAAGAAGATCGGAGGGGGTCAAAATTTCGGCCAAAAACGACAGTGTTACCCCTTATGTTTTTTTTTTTCGGGTCAAAACTTTGACATCCGATATCTCGGCTCTGGAAGGGTCTAGAGCCTCCATTTTTGCGCGCTGGTCGAAGTCTCGTGGCCCTCTATCAGAATCCAGAGTTTAAAGAAGATCGGAGGGGGTCAAAATTTCGGCCAAAAACGACAGTGTTACCCCCTTATGTTTTTTTTTCAGGTCAAAACTTTGACATCCGATATCTCGGCTCTGGAAGGGTCTAGAGCCTCCATTTTTGCGTGCTGGTCGAAGTCTCGTGGCCCTCTGTCAGAATCCAGAGTTTCAAGAAGATCGGAGGGGGTCAAAATTTCGGCCAAAAACGACAGTGTTACTCCTGAAAAAAAAAAACATAAGGGGTAACACTGTCGTTTTTGGCCGAAATTTTGACCCCTCCGATCTTCTTGAAACTCTGGATTCTGACAGAGGGCCACTGAGACTTTCGACCAGCGCGCAAAAATGGAGGCTCTAGACCCTTCCAGAGCCGAGATATCGGATGTCAAAGTTTTGACCCGAAAAAAAAACATAAGGGGTAACACTGTCGTTTTTGTTCGAAATTTTGACCCCCTCCGATCTTCTTGAAACTCTGGATTCTGACAGAGGGCCACGAGACTTCGACCAGCGCGCAAAAATGGAGGCTCTAGACCCTTCCAGAGCCGAGATATCGGATGTCAAAGTTTTGACCGAAAAAAAAACATAAGGGGTAACACTGTCGTTTTTGGCCGAAATTTTGACCCCCTCCGATCTTCTTGAAACTCTGGATTCTGACAGAGGGCCACGAGACTTCAACCAGCGCGGCAAAATGGAGGCTCTAGACCCTTCCAGAGCCGAGATATCGGATGTCAAAGTTTTGACCTGAAAAAAAAAACATAAGGGGTAACACTGTCGTTTTTGGACGAAATTTTGACCCCCTCCGATCTTCTTGAAACTCTGGATTCTGACAGAGGGCCACGAGACTTCGACCAGCGCGCAAAAATGGAGGCTCTAGACCCTTCCAGAGCCGAGATATCGGATGTCAAAGTTTTGACCTGAAAAAAAAAATAAGGGGTAACACTGTCGTTTTTGGCCGAAATTTTGACCCCCTCTGATCTTCTTGAAACTCTGGATTCTGACAGAGGGCCACGAGACTTCGACCAGCGCGCAAAAATGGAGGCTCTAGACCCTTCCAGAGCCGAGATATCGGATGTCAAAGTTTTGACCTGAAAAAAAAAAAACATAAGGGGTAACACTGTCGTTTTTGGCCGAAATTTTGACCCCCTCCAATCTTCTTGAAACTCTGGATTCTGACAGAGGGCCACGAGACTTCGACCAGCGCGCAAAAATGGAGGCTCTAGACCCTTCCAGAGCCGAGATATCGGATGTCAAAGTTTTGACCCGAAAAAAAAAACATAAGGGGTAACACTGTCGTTTTTGGCCGAAATTTTGACCCCCTCCGATCTTCTTGAAACTCTGGATTCTGACAGAGGGCCACGAGACTTCGACCAGCGCGCAAAAATGGAGGCTCTAGATCCTTCCAGAGCCGAGATATCGGATGTCAAAGTTTTGACCTGAAAAAAAAAACATAAGGGGTAACACTGTCGTTTTTGGCCGAAATTTTGACCCCCTCCGATCTTCTTGAAACTCTGGATTCTGACAGAGGGCCACGAGACTTCGACCAGCGCGCAAAAATGGAGGCTCTAGACCCTTCCAGAGCCGAGATATCGGATGTCAAAGTTTTGACCTGAAAAAAAAAACATAAGGGGTAACACTGTCGTTTTTGGCCGAAATTTTGACCCCCTCCGATCTTCTTGAAACTCTGGATTCTGACAGAGGGCCACGAGACTTCAACCAGCGCGCAAAAATGGGAATCTAGACCCTTCCAGAGCCGAGATATCGGATGTCAAAGTTTTGACCCGAAAAAAAAAACATAAGGGGTAACACTGTCGTTTTTGGCCGAAATTTTGACCCCCTCCGATCTTCTTGAAACTCTGGATTCTGACAGAGGGCCACGAGACTTTGACCAGCGCGCAAAAATGGAGGCTCTAGACCCTTCCAGAGCCGAGATATCGGATGTCAAAGTTTTGACCTGAAAAAAAAAAACATAAGGGGTAACACTGTCGTTTTTGGCCGAAATTTTGACCCCCTCTGATCTTCTTGAAACTCTGGATTCTGACAGAGGGCCACGAGACGTCGACCAGCGCGCAAAAATGGAGGCTCTAGACCCTTCCAGAGCCGAGATATCGGATGTCAAAGTTTTGACCTGAAAAAAAAACATAAGGGGTAACACTGTCGTTTTTGGCCGAAATTTTGACCCCCTACAATCTTCTTGAAACTCTGGATTCTGACAGAGGGCCACGAGACTTCGACCAGCGCGCAAAAATGGAGGCTCTAGACCCTTCCAGAGCCGAGATATCGGATGTCAAAGTTTTGACCCGAAAAAAAACATAAGGGGTAACACTGTCGTTTTTGGCCGAAATTTTGACCCCCTCCGATCTTCTTGAAACTCTGGATTCTGACAGAGGGCCACGAGACTTCGACCAGCGTGCAAAAATGGAGGCTCTAGACCCTTCCAGAGCCGAGATATCGGATGTCAAAGTTTTGACCCGAAAAAAAAACATAAGGGGTAACACTGTCGTTTTTGGCCGAAATTTTGACCCCCTCCGATCTTCTTGAAACTCTGGATTCTGACAGAGGGCCACGAGACTTCGACCAGCGCGCAAAAATGGAGGCTCTAGACCCTTCCAGAGCCGAGATATCGGATGTCAAAGTTTTGACCCGAAAAAAAAAACATAAGGGGTAACACTGTCGTTTTAGGCCGAAATTTTGACCCCCTCCGATCTTCTTGAAACTCTGGATTCTGACAGAAGGCCACGAGACTTCGACCAGCGCGCAAAAATGGAGGCTCTAGACCCTTCCAGAGGCGAAATATCGGATGTCAAAGTTTTGACCTGAAAAAAAACATAAGGGGTAACACTGTCGTTTTTGGCCGAAATTTTGACCCCCTCCGATCTTCTTGAAACTCTGGATTCTGACAGAGGGCCACGAAACACCGACCAGCGCGCAAAAATGGAGGCTCTAGACCCTTCCAGAGCCGAGATATCGGACGACAAAGTTTTGACCCGAAAAAAAAACATAAGGGGTAACACTGTTGTTTTTGGCCGAAATTTTGACCCCCTCCGATCTTCTTGAAACTCTGGATTCTGACAGAGGGCCACGAGACTTCGACCAGCGAGCAAAAATGGAGGCTCTAGACCCTTCCAGAGCCGAGATATTGGATGTCAAAGTTTTGACCTGAAAAAAAAAAACATAAGGGGTAACACTGTCGTTTTTGGCCGAAATTTTGACCCCCTCCGATCTTCTTGAAACTCTGGATTCTGACAGAGGGCCACGAGACTTCGACCAGCGCGCAAAAATGGAGGCTCTAGACCCTTCCAGAGCCGAGATATTGGATGTCAAAGTTTTGACATGAAAAAAAAACATAAGGGGTAACACTGTCGTTTTTGGCCGAAATTTTGACCCCCTCCGATCTTCTTGAAACTCTGGATTCTGACAGAGGGCCACGAGACTTCGACCAGCGCGCAAAAATGGAGGTTCTAGACCCTTCCAGAGCCGAGATATCGGATGTCAAAGTTTTGACCTGAAAAAAAAAACATAAGGGGTAACACTGTCGTTTTTGGCCGAAATTTTGACCCCCTCCGATCTTCTTGAAACTCTGGATTCTGACAGAGGGCCACGAGACTTCGACCAGCGCGCAAAAATGGAGGCTCTAGACCCTTCCAGAGCTGAGATATCGGATGTCAAAGTTTTGACCAGAAAAAAAAACATAAGGGGTAACACTGTCGTTTTTGGCCGAAATTTTGACCCCCTCTGATCTTCTTGAAACTCTAAATTCTGACAGAGGGCCACGAGACGTCGAACAGCGCGCAAAAATGGAGGCTCTAGACCCTTCCAGAGCCGAGATATCGGATGTCAAAGTTTTGACCTGAAAAAAAAAACATAAGGGGTAACACTGTCGTTTTTGGCCGAAATTTTGACCCCCTCCGATCTTCTTGAAACTCTGGATTCTGACAGAGGGCCACGAGACTTCGACCAGCGCGCAAAAATGGAGGCTCTAGACCCTTCCAGAGCCGAGATATCGGATGTCAAAGTTTTGACCCGAAAAAAAACATAAGGGGTAACACTGTCGTTTTTGGCCGAAATTTTGACCCCCTCCGATCTTCTTGAAACTCTGGATTCTGACAGAGGGCCACGAGACTTCGACCAGCGCGCAAAAATGGAGGCTCTAGACCCTTCCAGAGCCGAGATATCGGATGTCAAAGTTTTGACCTGAAAAAAAAAACATAAGGGGTAACACTGTCGTTTTTGGCCGAAATTTTGACCCCCTCCGATCTTCTTGAAACTCTGGATTCTGACAGAGGGCCACGAGACTTCGACCAGCGTGCAAAAATGGAGGCTCTAGACCCTTCCAGAGCCGAGATATCGGATGTCAAAGTTTTGACCTGAAAAAAAAAACATAAGGGGTAACACTGTCGTTTTTGGCCGAAATTTTGACCCCCTCCGATCTTCTTGAAACTCTGGATTCTGACAGAGGGCCACGAGACTTCGACCAGCGCGCAAAAATGGAGGCGCTAGACCCTTCCAGAGCCTAGATATCGGATGTCAAAGTTTTGACCTGAAAAAAAAAAACATAAGGGGTAACACTGTCGTTTTTGGCCGAAATTTTGACCCCCTCCGATCTTCTTGAAACTCTGGATTCTGACAGAGGGCCACGAGACTTCGACCAGCGCGCAAAAATGGAGGCTCTAGACCCTTCCAGAGCCGAGATATCGGATGTCAAAGTTTTGACCCGAAAAAAAAACATAAGGGGTAACACTGTCGTTTTTGGCCGAAATTTTGACCCCCTCCGATCTTCTTGAAACTCTGGATTCTGACAGAGGGCCACGAGACTTCGACCAGCGCGCAAAAATGGAGGCTCTAGACCCTTCCAGAGCCGAGATATCGGATGTCAAAGTTTTGACCCGAAAAAAAAAACATAAGGGGTAACACTGTCGTTTTAGGCCGAAATTTTGACCCCCTCCGATCTTCTTGAAACTCTGGATTCTGACAGAAGGCCACGAGACTTCGACCAGCGCGCAAAAATGGAGGCTCTAGACCCTTCCAGAGGCGAAATATCGGATGTCAAAGTTTTGACCTGAAAAAAAACATAAGGGGTAACACTGTCGTTTTTGGCCGAAATTTTGACCCCCTCCGATCTTCTTGAAACTCTGGATTCTGACAGAGGGCCACGAAACTCCGACCAGCGCGCAAAAATGGAGGCTCTAGACCCTTCCAGAGCCGAGATATCGGACGACAAAGTTTTGACCCGAAAAAAAAACATAAGGGGTAACACTGTTGTTTTTGGCCGAAATTTTGACCCCCTCCGATCTTCTTGAAACTCTGGATTCTGACAGAGGGCCACGAGACTTCGACCAGCGAGCAAAAATGGAGGCTCTAGACCCTTCCAGAGCCGAGATATTGGATGTCAAAGTTTTGACCTGAAAAAAAAAAACATAAGGGGTAACACTGTCGTTTTTGGCCGAAATTTTGACCCCCTCCGATCTTCTTGAAACTCTGGATTCTGACAGAGGGCCACGAGACTTCGACCAGCGCGCAAAAATGGAGGCTCTAGACCCTTCCAGAGCCGAGATATTGGATGTCAAAGTTTTGACATGAAAAAAAAACATAAGGGGTAACACTGTCGTTTTTGTCCGAAATTTTGACCCCCTCCGATCTTCTTGAAACTCTGGATTCTGACAGAGGGCCACGAGACTTCGACCAGCGCGCAAAAATGGAGGTTCTAGACCCTTCCAGAGCCGAGATATCGGATGTCAAAGTTTTGACCTGAAAAAAAAAACATAAGGGGTAACACTGTCGTTTTTGGCCGAAATTTTGACCCCCTCCGATCTTCTTGAAACTCTGGATTCTGACAGAGGGCCACGAGACTTCGACCAGCGCGCAAAAATGGAGGCTCTAGACCCTTCCAGAGCTGAGATATCGGATGTCAAAGTTTTGACCAGAAAAAAAAACATAAGGGGTAACACTGTCGTTTTTGGCCGAAATTTTGACCCCCTCTGATCTTCTTGAAACTCTAAATTCTGACAGAGGGCCACGAGACGTCGAACAGCGCGCAAAAATGGAGGCTCTAGACCCTTCCAGAGCCGAGATATCGGATGTCAAAGTTTTGACCTGAAAAAAAAAAACATAAGGGGTAACACTGTCGTTTTTGGCCGAAATTTTGACCCCCTCCGATCTTCTTGAAACTCTGGATTCTGACAGAGGGCCACGAGACTTCGACCAGCGCGCAAAAATGGAGGCTCTAGACCCTTCCAGAGCCGAGATATCGGATGTCAAAGTTTTGACCCGAAAAAAAACATAAGGGGTAACACTGTCGTTTTTGGCCGAAATTTTGACCCCCTCCGATCTTCTTGAAACTCTGGATTCTGACAGAGGGCCACGAGACTTCGACCAGCGCGCAAAAATGGAGGCTCTAGACCCTTCCAGAGCCGAGATATCGGATGTCAAAGTTTTGACCTGAAAAAAAAAACATAAGGGGTAACACTGTCGTTTTTGGCCGAAATTTTGACCCCCTCCGATCTTCTTGAAACTCTGGATTCTGACAGAGGGCCACGAGACTTCGACCAGCGCGCAAAAATGGAGGCTCTAGACCCTTCCAGAGCCGAGATATCGGATGTCAAAGTTTTGACCTGAAAAAAAAAACATAAGGGGTAACACTGTCGTTTTTGGCCGAAATTTTGACCCCCTCCGATCTTCTTGAAACTCTGGATTCTGACAGAGGGCCACGAGACTTCGACCAGCGCGCAAAAATGGAGGCGCTAGACCCTTCCAGAGCCTAGATATCGGATGTCAAAGTTTTGACCTGAAAAAAAAAACATAAGGGGTAACACTGTCGTTTTTGGCCGAAATTTTGACCCCCTCCGATCTTCTTGAAACTCTGGATTCTGACAGAGGGCCACGAGACTTCGACCAGCGCGCAAAAATGGAGGCTCTAGACCCTTCCAGAGCCGAGATATCGGATGTCAAAGTTTTGACCCGAAAAAAAAACATAAGGGGTAACACTGTCGTTTTTGGCCGAAATTTTGACCCCCTCCGATCTTCTTGAAACTCTGGATTCTGACAGAGGGCCACGAGACTTCGACCAGCGCGCAAAAATGGAGGCTCTAGACCCTTCCAGAGCCGAGATATCGGATGTCAAAGTTTTGACATGATAAAAAAACATAAGGGGTAACACTGTCGTTTTTGGCCGAAATTTTGACCCCCTCCGATCTTCTTGAAACTCTGGATTCTGACAGAGGGCCACGAGACTTCGACCAGCGCGCAAAAATGGAGGCTCTAGATCCTTCCAGAGCCGAGATATCGGATGTCAAAGTTTTGACCTGAAAAAAAACATAAGGGGTAACACTGTCGTTTTTGGCCGAAATTTTGACCCCCTCTGATCTTCTTGAAACTCTGGATTCTGACAGAGGGCCACGAGACTTCGACCAGCGCGCAAAAATGGAGGCTCTAGACCCTTCCAGAGCCGAGATATCGGATGTCAAAGTTTTGACCTGAAAAAAAAAAAACATAAGGGGTAACACTGTCGTTTTTGGCCGAAATTTTGACCCCCTCCGATCTTCTTGAAACTCTGGATTCTGACAGAGGGCCACGAGACTTCGACCAGCGCGCAAAAATGGAGGCTCTAGACCCTTCCAGAGCCGAGATATCGGATGTCAAAGTTTTGACCTGAAAAAAAACATAAGGGGTAACACTGTCGTTTTTGGCCGAAATTTTGACCCCCTCCGATCTTCTTGAAACTCTGGATTCTGACAGAGGGCCACGAGACTTCGACCAGCGCGCAAAAATCGAGGCTCTAGACCCTTCCAGAGCCGAGATATCGGATGTCAAAGTTTTGACCCGAAAAAAAACATAAGGGGTAACACTGTCGTTTTTGGCCGAAATTTTGACCCCCTCCGATCTTCTTGAAACTCTGGATTCTGACAGAGGGCCACGAGACTTCGACCAGCGCGCAAAAATGGAGGCTCTAGACCCTTCCAGAGCCGAGATATCGGATGTCAAAGTTTTGACCTGAAAAAAAAAAAACATAAGGGGTAACACTGTCGTTTTTGGCCGAAATTTTGACCCCCTCCGATCTTCTTGAAACTCTGGATTCTGACAGAGGGCCACGAGACTTCGACCAGCGCGCAAAAATCGAGGCTCTAGACCCTTCCAGAGCCGAGATATCGGATGTCAAAGTTTTGACCTGAAAAAAAAAACATAAGGGGTAACACTGTCGTTTTTGGCCGAAATTTTGACCCCCTCCGATCTTCTTGAAACTCTGGATTCTGACAGAGGGCCACGAGACTTCGACCAGCGCGCAAAAATGGAGGCTCTAGACCCTTCCAGAGCCGAGATATCGGATGTCAAAGTTTTGACCCGAAAAAAAACATAAGGGGTAACACTGTCGTTTTTGGCCGAAATTTTGACCCCCTCCGATCTTCTTGAAACTCTGGATTCTGACAGAGGGCCACGAGACTTCGACCAGCGCGCAAAAATGGAGGCTCTAGACCCTTCCAGAGCCGAGATATCGGATGTCAAAGTTTTGACCTGAAAAAAAAACATAAGGGGTAACACTGTCGTTTTTGGCCGAAATTTTGACCCCCTCCAATCTTCTTGAAACTCTGGATTCTGACAGAGGGCCACGAGACTTCGACCAGCGCGCAAAAATGGAGGCTCTAGACCCTTCCAGAGCCGAGATATCGGATGTCAAAGTTTTGACCCGAAAAAAAAAACATAAGGGGTAACACTGTCGTTTTTGGCCGAAATTTTGACCCCCTCCGATCTTCTTGAAACTCTGGATTCTGACAGAGGGCCACGAGACTTCGACCAGCGCGCAAAAATGGAGGCGCTAGACCCTTCCAGAGCCGAGATATCGGATGTCAAAGTTTTGACCTGAAAAAAAAAAACATAAGGGGTAACACTGTCGTTTTTGGCCGAAATTTTGACCCCCTCCGATCTTCTTGAAACTCTGGATTCTGACAGAGGGCCACGAGACTTCGACCAGCGCGCAAAAATGGAGGCTCTAGACCCTTCCAGAGCCGAGATATCGGATGTCAAAGTTTTGACCCGAAAAAAAAACATAAGGGGTAACACTGTCGTTTTTGGCCGAAATTTTGACCCCCTCCGATCTTCTTGAAACTCTGGATTCTGACAGAGGGCCACGAGACTTCGACCAGCGCGCAAAAATGGAGGCTCTAGACCCTTCCAGAGCCGAGATATCGGATGTCAAAGTTTTGACATGAAAAAAAAACATAAGGGGTAACACTGTCGTTTTTGGCCGAAATTTTGACCCCCTCCGATCTTCTTGAAACTCTGGATTCTGACAGAGGGCCACGAGACTTCGACCAGCGCGCAAAAATGGAGGCTCTAGATCCTTCCAGAGCCGAGATATCGGATGTCAAAGTTTTGACCTGAAAAAAAACATAAGGGGTAACACTGTCGTTTTTGGCCGAAATTTTGACCCCCTCTGATCTTCTTGAAACTCTGGATTCTGACAGAGGGCCACGAGACTTCGACCAGCGCGCAAAAATGGAGGCTCTAGACCCTTCCAGAGCCGATATATCGGATGTCAAAGTTTTGACCTGAAAAAAAAAAAACATAAGGGGTAACACTGTCGTTTTTGGCCGAAATTTTGACCCCCTCCGATCTTCTTGAAACTCTGGATTCTGACAGAGGGCCACGAGACTTCGACCAGCACGCAAAAATGGAGGCTCTAGACCCTTCCAGAGCCGAGATATCGGATGTCAAAGTTTTGACCTGAAAAAAAACATAAGGGGTAACACTGTCGTTTTTGGCCGAAATTTTGACCCCCTCCGATCTTCTTGAAACTCTGGATTCTGACAGAGGGCCACGAGACTTCGACCAGCGCGCAAAAATCGAGGCTCTAGACCCTTCCAGAGCCGAGATATCGGATGTCAAAGTTTTGACCCGAAAAAAAACATAAGGGGTAACACTGTCGTTTTTGGCCGAAATTTTGACCCCCTCCGATCTTCTTGAAACTCTGGATTCTGACAGAGGGCCACGAGACTTCGACCAGCGCGCAAAAATGGAGGCTCTAGACCCTTCCAGAGCCGAGATATCGGATGTCAAAGTTTTGACCTGAAAAAAAAAAACATAAGGGGTAACACTGTCGTTTTTGGCCGAAATTTTGACCCCCTCCGATCTTCTTGAAACTCTGGATTCTGACAGAGGGCCACAAGACTTCGACCAGCGCGCAAAAATGGAGGCTCTAGACCCTTCCAGAGCCGAGATATCGGATGTCAAAGTTTTGACCTGAAAAAAAAAACATAAGGGGTAACACTGTCGTTTTTGGCCGAAATTTTGACCCCCTCCGATCTTCTTGAAACTCTGGATTCTGACAGAGGGCCACGAGACTTCGACCAGCGCGCAAAAATGGAGGCTCTAGACCCTTCCAGAGCCGAGATATCGGATGTCAAAGTTTTGACCTGAAAAAACAACATAAGGGGTAACACTGTCGTTTTTGGCCAAAATTTTGACCCCCTCCGATCTTCTTGAAACTCTGGATTCTGACAGAGGGCCACGAGACTTCGACCAGCGCGCAAAAATGGAGGCTCTAGACCCTTCCAGAGCCGAGATATCGGATGTCAAAGTTTTGAACCGAAAAAAAAAAACATAAGGGGTAACACTGTCGTTTTTGGCCCAAATTTTGACCCCCTCCGATCTTCTTGAAAATCTGGATTCTGACAGAGGGCCACGAGACTTCGACCAGCGCGCAAAAATGGAGGCTCTAGACCCTTCCAGAGCCGAGATATCGGATGTCAAAGTTTTGACCTGAAAAAAAAAAACATAAGGGGTAACACTGTCGTTTTTGGCCGAAATTTTGACCCCCTCCGATCTTCTTGAAACTCTGGATTCTGACAGAGGGCCACGAGACTTCGACCAGCGCGCAAAAATGGAGGCTCTAGACCCTTCCGGAGCCGAGATATCGGATGTCAAAGTTTTGACCCGAAAAAAAAAACATAAGGGGTAACACTGTCGTTTTTGGCCCAAATTTTGACCCCCTCCGATCTTCTTGAAACTCTGGATTCTGACAGAGGGCCACGAGACTTCGACCAGCGCGCAAAAATGGAGGCTCTAGACCCTTCCAGAGCCGAGATATCGGATGTCAAAGTTTTGACCTGAAAAAAAAACATAAGGGGTAACACTGTCGTTTTTTGGCCGAAATTTTGACCCCCTCCGATCTTCTTGAAACTCTGGATTCTGACAGAGGGCCACGAGACTTCGACCAGCGCGCAAAAATGGAGGCTCTAGACCCTTCCAGATTCGAGATATCGGATGTCAAAGTTTTGACCTGAAAAAAAAAACATAAGGGGTAACACTGTCGTTTTTGGACGAAATTTTGACCCCCTCCGATCTTCTTGAAACTCTGGATTCTGACAGAGGGCCACGAGACTTCGACCAGCGCGCAAAAATGGAGGCTCTAGACCCTTCCAGAGCCGAGATATCGGATGTCAAAGTTTTGACCCGAAAAAAAAAACATAAGGGGTAACACTGTCGTTTTTGGCCGAAATTTTGACCCCCTCCGATCTTCTTGAAACTCTGGATTCTGACAGAGGGCCACGAGACTTCGACCAGCGCGCAAAAATGGAGGCTCTAGACCCTTCCAGAGCCGAGATATCGGATGTCAAAGTTTTGACCCAAAAAAAAAACATAAGGGGTAACACTGTCGTTTTTGGCCGAAATTTTGACCCCCTCCAATCTTCTTGAAACTCTGGATTCTGACAGAGGGCCACGAGACTTCGACCAGCGCGCAAAAATGGAGGCTCTAGAACCTTCCAGAGCCGAGATATCGGATGTCAAAGTTTTGACCTGAAAAAAAAAACATAAGGGGTAACACTGTCGTTTTTGGCCGAAATTTTGACCCCCTCCGATCTTCTTGAAACTCTGGATTCTGACAGAGGGCCACGAGACTTCGACCAGCGCGCAAAAATGGAGGCTCTAGACCCTTCCAGAGCCGAGATATCGGATGTCAAAGTTTTGACCTGAAAAAAAAACATAAGGGGTAACACTGTCGTTTTTGGCCGAAATTTTGACCCCCTCCGATCTTCTTGAAACTCTGGATTCTGACAGAGGGCCACGAGACTTCGACCAGTGCGCAAAAATGGAGGCTCTAGACCCTTCCAGAGCCGAGATATCGGATGTAAAAGTTTTGACCCGAAAAAAAAAACATAAGGGGTAACACTGTCGTTTTTGGCCGAAATTTTGACCCCCTCCGACCTTCTTAAAACTCTGGATTCTGACAGAGGGCCACGAGACTTCGACCAGCGCGCAAAAATGGAGGCTCTAGACCCTTCCAGAGCCGAGATATCGGATGTCAAAGTTTTGACCCGAAAAAAAACATAAGGGGTAACACTGTCGTTTTTGGCCGAAATTTTGACCCCCTCCGATCTTCTTGAAACTCTGGATTCTGACAGAGGGCCACGAGACTTCGACCAGCGCGCAAAAATGGAGGCTCTAGACCCTTCCAGAGCCGAGATATCGGATGTCAAAGTTTTGACCTGAAAAAAAAAACATAAGGGGTAACACTGTCGTTTTTGGCCGAAATTTTGACCCCCTCCGATCTTCTTGAAACTCTGGATTCTGACAGAGGGCCACGAGACTTCGACCAGCGCGCAAAAATGGAGGCTCTAGACCCTTCCAGAGCCGAGATATCGGATGTCAAAGTTTTGACCTGAAAAAAAAAAACATAAGGGGTAACACTGTCGTTTTTGGCCGAAATTTTGACCCCCTCCGATCTTCTTGAAACTCTGGATTCTGACAGAGGGCCACGAGACTTCGACCAGCGCGCAAAAATGGAGGCGCTAGACCCTTCCAGAGCCGAGATATCGGATGTCAAAGTTTTGACCTGAAAAAAAAAAACATAAGGGGTAACACTGTCGTTTTTGGCCGAAATTTTGACCCCCTCCGATCTTCTTGAAACTCTGGATTCTGACAGAGGGCCACGAGACTTCGACCAGCGCGCAAAAATGGAGGCTCTAGACCCTTCCAGAGCCGAGATATCGGATGTCAAAGTTTTGACCCGAAAAAAAAACATAAGGGGTAACACTGTCGTTTTTGGCCGAAATTTTGACCCCCTCCGATCTTCTTGAAACTCTGGATTCTGACAGAGGGCCACGAGACTTCGACCAGCGCGCAAAAATGGAGGCTCTAGACCCTTCCAGAGCCGAGATATCGGATGTCAAAGTTTTGACATGAAAAAAAAAACATAAGGGGTAACACTGTCGTTTTTGGCCGAAATTTTGACCCCCTCCGATCTTCTTGAAACTCTGGATTCTGACAGAGGGCCACGAGACTTCGACCAGCGCGCAAAAATGGAGGCTCTAGATCCTTCCAGAGCCGAGATATCGGATGTCAAAGTTTTGACCTGAAAAAAAACATAAGGGGTAACACTGTCGTTTTTGGCCGAAATTTTGACCCCCTCTGATCTTCTTGAAACTCTGGATTCTGACAGAGGGCCACGAGACTTCGACCAGCGCGCAAAAATGGAGGCTCTAGACCCTTCCAGAGCCGAGATATCGGATGTCAAAGTTTTGACCCGAAAAAAAACATAAGGGGTAACACTGTCGTTTTTGGCCGAAATTTTGACCCCCTCCGATCTTCTTGAAACTCTGGATTCTGACAGAGGGCCACGAGACTTCGACCAGCGCGCAAAAATGGAGGCTCTAGACCCTTCCAGAGCCGAGATATCGGATGTCAAAGTTTTGACCTGAAAAAAAAAAAACATAAGGGGTAACACTGTCGTTTTTGGCCGAAATTTTGACCCCCTCCGAATTTCTTGAAACTCTGGATTCTGACAGAGGGCCACAAGACTTCGACCAGCGCGCAAAAATGGAGGCTCTAGACCCTTCCAGAGCCGAGATATCGGATGTCAAAGTTTTGACCTGAAAAAAAAAACATAAGGGGTAACACTGTCGTTTTTGGCCGAAATTTTGACCCCCTCCGATCTTCTTGAAACTCTGGATTCTGACAGAGGGCCACGAGACTTCGACCAGCGCGCAAAAATGGAGGCTCTAGACCCTTCCAGAGCCGAGATATCGGATGTCAAAGTTTTGACCTGAAAAAACAACATAAGGGGTAACACTGTCGTTTTTGGCCAAAATTTTGACCCCCTCCGATCTTCTTGAAACTCTGGATTCTGACAGAGGGCCACGAGACTTCGACCAGCGCGCAAAAATGGAGGCTCTAGACCCTTCCAGAGCCGAGATATCGGATGTCAAAGTTTTGAACCGAAAAAAAAAACATAAGGGGTAACACTGTCGTTTTTGGCCCAAATTTTGACCCCCTCCGATCTTCTTGAAAATCTGGATTCTGACAGAGGGCCACGAGACTTCGACCAGCGCGCAAAAATGGAGGCTCTAGACCCTTCCAGAGCCGAGATATCGGATGTCAAAGTTTTGACCTGAAAAAAAAAAACATAAGGGGTAACACTGTCGTTTTTGGCCGAAATTTTGACCCCCTCCGATCTTCTTGAAACTCTGGATTCTGACAGAGGGCCAAGAGACTTCGACCAGCGCGCAAAAATGGAGGCTCTAGACCCTTCCGGAGCCGAGATATCGGATGTCAAAGTTTTGACCCGAAAAAAAAAACATAAGGGGTAACACTGTCGTTTTTGGCCCAAATTTTGACCCCCTCCGATCTTCTTGAAACTCTGGATTCTGACAGAGGGCCACGAGACTTCGACCAGCGCGCAAAAATGGAGGCTCTAGACCCTTCCAGAGCCGAGATATCGGATGTCAAAGTTTTGACCTGAAAAAAAAAACATAAGGGGTAACACTGTCGTTTTTGGCCGAAATTTTGACCCCCTCCGATCTTCTTGAAACTCTGGATTCTGACAGAGGGCCACGAGACTTCGACCAGCGCGCAAAAATGGAGGCTCTAGACCCTTCCAGATTCGAGATATCGGATGTCAAAGTTTTGACCTGAAAAAAAAAACATAAGGGGTAACACTGTCGTTTTTGGACGAAATTTTGACCCCCTCCAATCTTCTTGAAACTCTGGATTCTGACAGAGGGCCACGAGACTTCGACCAGCGCGCAAAAATGGAGGCTCTAGAACCTTCCAGAGCCGAGATATCGGATGTCAAAGTTTTGACCTGAAAAAAAAAACATAAGGGGTAACACTGTCGTTTTTGGCCGAAATTTTGACCCCCTCCGATCTTCTTGAAACTCTGGATTCTGACAGAGGGCCACGAGACTTCGACCAGTGCGCAAAAATGGAGGCTCTAGACCCTTCCAGAGCCGAGATATCGGATGTCAAAGTTTTGACCCGAAAAAAAAAACATAAGGGGTAACACTGTGGTTTTTGGCCGAAATTTTGACCCCCTCCGACCTTCTTAAAACTCTGGATTCTGACAGAGGGCCACGAGACTTCGACCAGCGCGCAAAAATGGAGGCTCTAGACCCTTCCAGAGCCGAGATATCGGATGTCAAAGTTTTGACCTGAAAAAAAAAAACATAAGGGGTAACACTGTCGTTTTTGGCCGAAATTTTGACCCCCTCCGATCTTCTTGAAACTCTGGATTTTGACAGAGGGCCACGAGACTTCGACCAGCGCGCAAAAATGGAGGTTCTAGACCCTTCCAGAGCCGAGATATCGGATGTCAAAGTTTTGACCTGAAAAAAAAAACATAAGGGGTAACACTGTCGTTTTTGGCCGAAGTTTTGACCCCCTCCGATCTTCTTGAAACTCTGGATTCTGACAGAGGGCCACGAGACTTCGACCAGCGCGCAAAAATGGAGGCTCTAGACCCTTCCAGAGCCGAGATATCGGATGTCAAAGTTTTGACCTGAAAAAAAAAACATAAGGGGTAACACTGTCGTTTTTGGCCGAAATTTTGACCCCCTCCGATCTTCTTGAAACTCTGGATTCTGACAGAGGGCCACGAGACTTCGACCAGCGCGCAAAAATGGAGGCTCTAGACCCTTCCAGAGCCGAGATATCGGATGTCAAAGTTTTGACCTGAAAAAAAAAAAACATAAGGGGTAACACTGTCGTTTTTGGCCGAAATTTTGACCCCCTCCGATCTTCTTGAAACTCTGGATTCTGACAGAGGGCCACGAGACTTTGACCAGCACGCAAAAATGGAGGCTCTAGACCCTTCCAGAGCCGAGATATCGGATGTCAAAGTTTTGACCTGAAAAAAAAAAAACATAAGGGGTAACACTGTCGTTTTTGGCCGAAATTTTGACCCCCTCCGATCTTCTTGAAACTCTGGATTCTGACAGAGGGCCACGAGACTTCGACCAGCGCGCAAAAATGGAGGCTCTAGACCCTTCCAGAGCCGAGATATCGGATGTCAAAGTTTTGACCCGAAAAAGAAACATAAGGGGTAACACTGTCGTTTTTGGCCGAAATTTTGACCTCCTCCGATCTTCTTGAAACTCTGGATTCTGACAGAGGGCCACGAGACTTCGACCAGCGCGCAAAAATGGAGGCTCTAGACCCTTCCAGAGCCGAGATATCGGATGTCAAAGTTTTGACCTGAAAAAAAAAACATAAGGGGTAACACTGTCGTTTTTGGCCGAAATTTTGACCCCCTCCGATCTTCTTGAAACTCTGGATTATGACAGACAGCCACGAGACTTCGACCAGCGCGCAAAAATGGAGGCTCTAGACCCTTCCAGAGCCGAGATATCGGATGTCAAAGTTTTGACCTGAAAAAAAAAAACATAAGGGGTAACACTGTCGTTTTTGGCCGAAATTTTGACCCCCTCCGATCTTCTTGAAACTCTGCATTCTGACAGAGGGCCACGAGACTTCGACCAGCGCGCAAAAATGGAGGCTCTAGACCCTTCCAGAGCCGAGATATCGGATGTCAAAGTTTTGACCCGAAAAAAAAAACATAAGGGGTAACACTGTCGGTTTTGGCCCAAATTTTTAACCCCCTCCGATCTTCTTGAAACTCTGGATTCTGACAGAGGGCCACGAGACTTCGACCAGCGCGCAAAAATGGAGGCTCTAGACCCTTCCAGAGCCGAGATATCGGATGTCAAAATTTTGACCTGAAAAAAAAAACATAAGGGGTAACACTGTCGTTTTTGGCCGAAATTTTGACCCCCTCCGATCTTCTTGAAACTCTGGATTCTGACAGAGGGCCACGAGACTTCGACCAGCGCGCAAAAATGGAGGCTCTAGACCCTTCCAGAGCCGAGATATCGGATGTCAAAGTTTTGACCTGAAAAAAAAAAACATAAGGGGTAACACTGTCGTTTTTGGCCGAAATTTTGACCCCCTCCGATCTTCTTGAAACTCTGGATTCTGACAGAGGGCCACGAGACTTCGACCAGCGCGCAAAAATGGAGGCTCTAGACCCTTCCAGAGCCGAGATATCGGATGTCAAAGTTTTGACCTGAAAAAAAAAACATAAGGGGTAACACTGTCGTTTTTGGCCGAAATTTTGACCCCCTCCGATCTTCTTGAAACTCTGGATTATGACAGACAGCCACGAGACTTCGACCAGCGCGCAAAAATGGAGGCTCTAGACCCTTCCAGAGCCGAGATATCGGATGTCAAAGTTTTGACCTGAAAAAAAAAACATAAGGGGTAACACTGTCGTTTTTGGCCGAAATTTTGACCCCCTCCGATCTTCTTGAAACTCTGGATTCTGACAGAGGGCCACGAGACTTCGACCAGCGCGCAAAAATGGAGGCTCTAAACCCTTCCAGAGCCGAGATATCGGATGTCAAAGTTTTGACCCGAAAAAAAAAAACATAAGAGGTAACACTGTCGTTTTTGGCCGAAATGTTGACCCCCTCCGATCTTCTTGAAACTCTGGATTCTGACAGAGGGCCACGAGACTTCGACCAGCGCGCAAAAATGGAGGCTCTAGACCCTTCCAGAGCCGAGATATCGGATGTCAAAGTTTTGACCTGAAAAAAAAAAACATAAGGGGTAACACTGTCGTTTTTGGCCGAAATTTTGACCCCCTCCGATCTTCTTGAAACTCTGGATTCTGACAGAGGGCCACGAGACTTCGACCAGCACGCAAAAATGGAGGCTCTAGACCCTTCCAGAGCCGAGATATCGGATGTCAAAGTTTTGACCTGAAAAAAAAAAACATAAGGGGTAACACTGTCGTTTTTGGCCGAAATTTTGACCCCCTCCGATCTTCTTGAAACTCTGGATTCTGACAGAGGGCCACGAGACTTCGACCAGCGCGCAAAAATGGAGGCTCTAGACCCTTCCAGAGCCGAGATATCGGATGTCAAAGTTTTGACCCGAAAAAGAAACATAAGGGGTAACACTGTCGTTTTTGGCCGAAATTTTGACCCCCTCCGATCTTCTTGAAACTCTGGATTCTGACAGAGGGCCACGAGACTTCGACCAGCGCGCAAAAATGGAGGCTCTAGACCCTTCCAGAGCCGAGATATCGGATGTCAAAGTTTTGACCTGAAAAAAAAACATAAGGGGTAACACTGTCGTTTTTGGCCGAAATTTTGACCCCCTCCGATCTTCTTGAAACTCTGGATTATGACAGACAGCCACGAGACTTCGACCAGCGCGCAAAAATGGAGGCTCTAGACCCTTCCAGAGCCGAGATATCGGATGTCAAAGTTTTGACCTGAAAAAAAAAACATAAGGGGTAACACTGTCGTTTTTGGCCGAAATTTTGACCCCCTCCGATCTTCTTGAAACTCTGCATTCTGACAGAGGGCCACGAGACTTCGACCAGCGCGCAAAAATGGAGGCTCTAGACCCTTCCAGAGCCGAGATATCGGATGTCAAAGTTTTGACCCGAAAAAAAAAAACATAAGGGGTAACACTGTCGTTTTTGGCCCAAATTTTGACCCCCTCCGATCTTCTTGAAACTCTGGATTCTGACAGAGGGCCACGAGACTTCGACCAGCGCGCAAAAATGGAGGCTCTAGACCCTTCCAGAGCCGAGATATCGGATGTCAAAGTTTTGACCCGAAAAAAAAAACATAAGGGGTAACACTGTCATTTTTGGCCGAAATTTTGACCCCCTCCGATCTTCTTGAAACTCTGGATTCTGACAGAGGGCCACGAGACTTCGACCAGCGCGCAAAAATGGAGGCTCTAGACCCTTCCAGAGCCGAGATATCGGATGTCAAAGTTTTGACCTGAAAAAAAAAAACATAAGGGGTAACACTGTCGTTTTTGGCCGAAATTTTGACCCCCTCCGATCTTCTTGAAACTCTGGATTCTGACAGAGGGCCACGAGACTTCGACCAGCACGCAAAAATGGAGGCTCTAGACCCTTCCAGAGCCGAGATATCGGATGTCAAAGTTTTGACCTGAAAAAAAAAAACATAAGGGGTAACACTGTCGTTTTTGGCCGAAATTTTGACCCCCTCCGATCTTCTTGAAACTCTGGATTCTGACAGAGGGCCACGAGACTTCGACCAGCGCGCAAAAATGGAGGCTCTAGACCCTTCCAGAGCCGAGATATCGGATGTCAAAGTTTTGACCCGAAAAAAAAAACATAAGGGGTAACACTGTCGTTTTTGGCCGAAATTTTGACCCCCCCCCGATCTTCTTGAAACTCTGGATTCTGACAGAGGGCCACGAGACTTCGACCAGCGCGCAAAAATGGAGGCTCTAGACCCTTCCAGAGCCGAGATATCGGATGTCAAAGTTTTGACCTGAAAAAAAAAACATAAGGGGTAACACTGTCGTTTTTGGCCGAAATTTTGACCCCCTCTGATCTTCTTGAAACTCTGGATTCTGACAGAGGGCCACGAGACTTCGACCAGCGCGCAAAAATGGAGGCTCTAGATCCTTCCAGAGCCGAGATATCGGATGTCAAAGTTTTGACCTGAAAAAAAAACATAAGGGGTAACACTGTCGTTTTTGGCCGAAATTTTGACCCCCTCTGATCTTCTTGAAACTCTGGATTCTGACAGAGGGCCACGAGACTTCGACCAGCGCGCAAAAATGGAGGCTCTAGACCCTTCCAGAGCCGAGATATCGGATGTCAAAGTTTTGACCTGAAAAAAAAAACATAAGGGGTAACACTGTCGTTTTTGGCCGAAATTTTGACCCCTTCCGATCTTCTTGAAACTCTGGATTCTGACAGAGGGCCACGAGACTTCGACCAGGGCGCAAAAATGGAGGCTCTAGACCCTTCCAGAGCCGAGATATCGGATGTCAAAGTTTTGACCTGAAAAAAAAAAACATAAGGGGTAACACTGTCGTTTTTGGCCGAAATTTTGACCCCCTCCGATCTTCTTGAAACTCTGGATTCTGACAGAGGGCCACGAGACTTCGACCAGCGCGCAATAATCGAGGCTCTAGACCCTTCCAGAGCCGAGATATCGGATGTCAAAGTTTTGACCCGAAAAAAAAAACATAAGGGGTAACACTGTCGTTTTTGGCCGAAATTTTGACCCCCTCCGATCTTCTTGAAACTCTGGATTCTGACAGAGGGCCACGAGACTTCGACCAGCGCGCAAAAATGGAGGCTCTAGACCCTTCCAGAGCCGAGATATCGGATGTCAAAGTTTTGACCTGAAAAAAAAAAAACATAAGGGGTAACACTGTCGTTTTTGGCCGAAATTTTGACCCCCTCCGATCTTCTTGAAACTCTGGATTCTGACAGAGGGCCACAAGACTTCGACCAGCGCGCAAAAATGGAGGCTCTAGACCCTTCCAGAGCCGAGATATCAGATGTCAAAGTTTTGACCTGAAAAAAAAAGATAAGGGGTAACACTGTCGTTTTTGGCCGAAATTTTGACCCCCTCCGATCTTCTTGAAACTCTGGATTCTGACAGAGGGCCACGAGACTTCGACCAGCGCGCAAAAATGGAGGCTTTAGACCCTTCCAGAGCCGAGATATCGGATGTCAAAGTTTTGACCTGAAAAAAAAAAACATAAGGGGTAACACTGTCGTTTTTGGCCGAAATTTTGACCCCCTCCGATCTTCTTGAAACTCTGGATTCTGACAGAGGGCCACGAGACTTCGACCAGCGCGCAAAAATGGAGGCTCTAGACCCTTCCAGAGCCGAGATATCGGATGTCAAAGTTTTGACCTGAAAAAAAAAACATAAGGGGTAACACTGTCGTTTTTGGCCGAAATTTTGACCCCCTCCGATCTTCTTGAAACTCTGGATTTGACAGAGGGCCACGAGACTTCGACCAGCGCGCAAAAATGGAGGCTCTAGACCCTTCCAGAGCCGAGATATCGGATGTCAAAGTTTTGACCTGAAAAAAAAAACATAAGGGGTAACACTGTCGTTTTTGGCCAAAATTTTGACCCCCTCCGATCTTCTTGAAACTCTGGATTCTGACAGAGGGCCAAGAGACTTCGACCAGCGCGCAAAAATGGAGGCTCTAGACCCTTCCAGAGCCGAGATATCGGATGTCAAAGTTTTGACCTGAAAAAAAAAAACATAAGGGGTAACACTGTCGTTTTTGGCCGAAATTTTGACCCCCTCCGATCTTCTTGAAACTCTGGATTCTGACAGAGGGCCACGAGACTTCGACCAGCGCGCAAAAATGGAGGCTCTAGACCCTTCCAGAGCCGAGATATCGGATGTCAAAGTCTTGACCCGAAAAAAAAAACATAAGGGGTAACACTGTCGTTTTTGGCCGAAATTTTGACCCCCTCCGATCTTCTTGAAACTCTGGATTCTGACAGAGGGCCACGAGACTTCGACCAGCGCGCAAAAATGGAGGCTCTAGACCCTTCCAGAGCCGAGATATCGGATGTCAAAGTTTTGACCTGAAAAAAAAAACATAAGGGGTAACACTGTCGTTTTTGGCCGAAATTTTGACCCCCTCCGATCTTCTTGAAACTCTGGATTCTGACAGAGGGCCACGAGACTTCGACCAGCGCGCAAAAATGGAGGCTCTAGACCCTTCCAGAGCCGAGATATCGGATGTCAAAGTTTTGACCCGAAAAAAAAAAACATAAGGGGTAACACTGTCGTTTTTGGCCGAAATGTTGACCCCCTCCGATCTTCTTGAAACTCTGGATTCTGACAGAGGGCCAGGAGACTTCAACCAGCGTGCAAAAATGGAGGCTCTAGACCCTTCCAGAGCCGAGATATCGGATGTCAAAGTTTTGACCCGAAAAAAAAACATAAGGGGTAACACTGTCGTTTTTGGCCGAAATTTTGACCCCCTCCGATCTTCTTGAAACTCTGGATTCTGACAGAGGGCCACGAGACTTCGACCAGCGCGCAAAAATGGAGGCTCTAGACCCTTCCAGAGCCGAGATATCGGATGTCAAAGTTTTGACGTGAAAAAAAACATAAGGGGTAAGACTGTCGTTTTTGGCCGAAATTTTGACCCCCTCCGATCTTCTTGAAACTCTGGATTCTGACAGAGGGCCACGAGACTTCAACCAGCGCGCAAAAATTGAGGCTCTAGACCCTTCCAGAGCCGAGATATCGGATGTCAAAGTTTTGACCCGAAAAAAAAAAACATAAGGGGTAAAACTGTCGTTTTTGGCCGAAATTTTGACCCCCTCCGATCTTCTTGAAACTCTGGATTCTGACAGAGGGCCACGAGACTTCGACCAGCGCGCAAAAATGGAGGCTCCAGACCCTTCCAGAGCCGAGATATCGCCTGAAAAAAAAAAACATAAGGGGTAACACTGTCGTTTTTGGCCGAAATTTTGACCCCCTCCGATCTTCTTGAAACTCTGGATTCTGACAGAGGGCCACGAGACTTCGACCAGCACGCAAAAATGGAGGCTCTAGACCCTTCCAGAGCCGAGATATCGGATGTCAAAGTTTTGACCTGAAAAAAAAAAACATAAGGGGTAACACTGTCGTTTTTGGCCGAAATTTTGACCCCCTCCGATCTTCTTGAAACTCTGGATTCTGACAGAGGGCCACGAGACTTCGACCAGCGCGCAAAAATGGAGGCTCTAGACCCTTCCAGAGCCGAGATGTCGGATGTCAAAGTTTTGACCCGAAAAAAAAACATAAGGGGTAACACTGTCGTTTTTGGCCGAAATTTTGACCCCCTCCGATCTTCTTGAAACTCTGGATTCTGACAGAGGGCCACGAGACTTCGACCAGCGCGCAAAAATGGAGGCTCTAGACCCTTCCAGAGCCGAGATATCGGATGTCAAAGTTTTGACCTGAAAAAAAAAACATAAGGGGTAACACTGTCGTTTTTGGCCGAAATTTTGACCCCCTCCGATCTTCTTGAAACTCTGGATTCTGACAGAGGGCCACGAGACTTCGACCAGCACGCAAAAATGGAGGCTCTAGACCCTTCCAGAGCCGAGATATCGGATGTCAAAGTTTTGACCTGAAAAAAAAAAACATAAGGGGTAACACTGTCGTTTTTGGCCGAAATTTTGACCCCCTCCGATCTTCTTGAAACTCTGGATTCTGACAGAGGGCCACGAGACTTCGACCAGCACGCAAAAATGGAGGCTCTAGACCCTTCCAGAGCCGAGATATCGGATGTCAAAGTTTTGACCTGAAAAAAAAACATAAGGGGTAACACTGTCGTTTTTGGCCGAAATTTTGACCCCCTCCGATCTTCTTGAAACTCTGGATTCTGACAGAGGGCCACGAGACTTCGACCAGCGCGCAAAAATGGAGGCTCTAGACCCTTCCAGAGCCGAGATATCGGATGTCAAAGTTTTGACCTGAAAAAAAAAAACATAAGGGGTAACACTGTCGTTTTTGGCCGAAATTTTGACCCCCTCCGATCTTCTTGAAACTCTGGATTCTGACAGAGGGCCACGAGACTTCGACCAGCGCGCAAAAATGGAGGCTCTAGACCCTTCCAGAGCCGAGATATCGGATGTCAAAGTTTTGACCCGAAAAAAAAACATAAGGGGTAACACTGTCGTTTTAGGCCGAAATTTTGACCCCCTCCGATCTTCTTGAAACTCTGGATTCTGACAGAGGGCCACGAGACTTCGACCAGCACGCAAAAATGGAGGCTCTAGACCCTTCCAGAGCCGAGATATCGGATGTCAAAGTTTTGACCTGAAAAAAAAACATAAGGGGTAACACTGTCGTTTTTGGCCGAAATTTTGACCCCCTCCGATCTTCTTGAAACTCTGGATTCTGACAGAGGGCCACGAGACTTCGACCAGCGCGCAAAAATGGAGGCTCTAGATCCTTCCAGAGCCGAGATATCGGATGTCAAAGTTTTGACCTGAAAAAAAAAACATAAGGGGTAACACTGTCGTTTTTGGCCGAAATTTTGACCCCCTCCGATCTTCTTGAAAGTCTGGATTCTGACAGAGGGCCACGAGACTTCGACCAGCGCGCAAAAATGGAGGCTCTAGACCCTTCCAGAGCCGAGATATCGGATGTCAAAGTTTTGACCTGAAAAAAAAAAACATAAGGGGTAACACTGTCGTTTTTGGCCGAAATTTTGACCCCCTCCGATCTTCTTGAAACTCTGGATTCTGACAGAGGGCCACGAGACTTCGACCAGCGCGCAAAAATGGAGGCTCTAGACCCTTCCAGAGCCGAGATATCGGATGTCAAAGTTTTGACCCGAAAAAAAAACATAAGGGGTAACACTGTCGTTTTTGGCCGAAATTTTGACCCCCTCCGATCTTCTTGAAACTCTGGATTCTGACAGAGGGCCACGAGACTTCGACCAGCGCGCAAAAATGGAGGCTCTAGATCCTTCCAGAGCCGAGATATCGGATGTCAAAGTTTTGACCTGAAAAAAAAAACATAAGGGGTAAGACTGTCGTTTTTGGCCGAAATTTTGACCCTCTCCGATCTTCTTGAAACTCTGGATTCTGACAGAGGGCCACGAGACTTCAACCAGCGCGCAAAAATCGAGGCTCTAGACCCTTCCAGAGCCGAGATATCGGATGTCAAAGTTTTGACCCGAAAAAAAAAAACATAAGGGGTAACACTGTCGTTTTTGGCCGAAATTTTGACCCCCTCCGATCTTCTTGAAACTCTGGATTCTGACAGAGGGCCACGAGACTTCGACCAGCGCGCAAAAATGGAGGCTCCAGACCCTTCCAGAGCCGAGATATCGGATGTCAAAGTTTTGACCTGAAAAAAAAAAAACATAAGGGGTAACACTGTCGTTTTTGGCCGAAATTTTGACCCCCTCCGATCTTCTTGAAACTCTGGATTCTGACAGAGGGCCACGAGACTTCGACCAGCACGCAAAAATGGAGGCTCTAGACCCTTCCAGAGCCGAGATATCGGATGTCAAAGTTTTGACCTGAAAAAAAAAAACATAAGGGGTAACACTGTCGTTTTTGGCCGAAATTTTGACCCCCTCCGATCTTCTTGAAACTCTGGATTCTGACAGAGGGCCACGAGACTTCGACCAGCGCGCAAAAATGGAGGCTCTAGACCCTTCCAGAGCCGAGATGTCGGATGTCAAAGTTTTGACCCGAAAAAAAAACATAAGGGGTAACACTGTCGTTTTTGGCCGAAATTTTGACCCCCTCCGATCTTCTTGAAACTCTGGATTCTGACAGAGGGCCACGAGACTTCGACCAGCGCGCAAAAATGGAGGCTCTAGACCCTTCCAGAGCCGAGATATCGGATGTCAAAGTTTTGACCTGAAAAAAAAAACATAAGGGGTAACACTGTCGTTTTTGGCCGAAATTTTGACCCCCTCCGATCTTCTTGAAACTCTGGATTCTGACAGAGGGCCACGAGACTTCGACCAGCACGCAAAAATGGAGGCTCTAGACCCTTCCAGAGCCGAGATATCGGATGTCAAAGTTTTGACCTGAAAAAAAAAACATAAGGGGTAACACTGTCGTTTTTGGCCGAAATTTTGACCCCCTCCGATCTTCTTGAAACTCTGGATTCTGACAGAGGGCCACGAGACTTCGACCAGCGCGCAAAAATGGAGGCTCTAGACCCTTCCAGAGCCGAGATGTCGGATGTCAAAGTTTTGACTCGAAAAAAAAAACATAAGGGGTAACACTGTCGTTTTTGGCCCAAATTTTGACCCCCTCCGATCTTCTTGAAACTCTGGATTCTGACAGAGGGCCACGAGACTTCGACCAGCGCGCAAAAATGGAGGCTCTAGACCCTTCCAGAGCCGAGATATCGGATGTCAAAGTTTTGACCCGAAAAAAAACATAAGGGGTAACACTGTCGTTTTTGGCCGAAATTTTGACCCCCTCCGATCTTCTTGAAACTCTGGATTCTGACAGAGGGCCACGAGACTTCGACCAGCGCGCAAAAATGGAGGCTCTAGACCCTTCCAGAGCCGAGATATCGGATGTCAAAGTTTTGACCTGAAAAAAAACATAAGGGGTAACACTGTCGTTTTTGGCCGAAATTTTGACCCCCTCCGATCTTCTTGAAACTCTGGATTCTGACAGAGGGCCACGAGACTTCGACCAGCGCGCAAAAATGGAGGCTCTAGACCCTTCCAGAGCCGAGATATCGGATGTCAAAGTTTTGACCTGAAAAAAAAAACATAAGGGGTAACACTGTCGTTTTTGGCCGAAATTTTGACCCCCTCCGATCTTCTTGAAACTCTGGATTCTGACAGAGGGCCACGAGACTTCGACCAGCGCGCAAAAATGGAGGCGCTAGACCCTTCCAGAGCCGAGATATCGGATGTCAAAGTTTTGACCTGAAAAAAAAACATAAGGGGTAACACTGTCGTTTTTGGCCGAAATTTTGACCCCCTCCGATCTTCTTGAAACTCTGGATTCTGACAGAGGGCCACGAGACTTCGACCAGCGCGCAAAAATGGAGGCTCTAGACCCTTCCAGAGCCGAGATATCGGATGTCAAAGTTTTGACCCGAAAAAAAAACATAAGGGGTAACACTGTCGTTTTTGGCCGAAATTTTGACCCCCTCCGATCTTCTTGAAACTCTGGATTCTGACAGAGGGCCACGAGACTTCGACCAGCGCGCAAAAATGGAGGCTCTAGACCCTTCCAGAGCCGAGATATCGGATGTCAAAGTTTTGACCTGAAAAAAAAACATAAGGGGTAACACTGTCGTTTTTGGCCGAAATTTTGACCCCCTCCGATCTTCTTGAAACTCTGGATTCTGACAGAGGGCCACGAGACTTCGACCAGCGCGCAAAAATGGAGGCTCTAGACCCTTCCAGAGCCGAGATATCGGATGTCAAAGTTTTGACCTGAAAAAAAAAACATAAGGGGTAACACTGTCGTTTTTGGCCGAAATTTTGACCCCCTCCGATCTTCTTGAAACTCTGGATTCTGACAGAGGGCCACGAGACTTCGACCAGCGCGCAAAAATGGAGGCGCTAGACCCTTCCAGAGCCGAGATATCGGATGTCAAAGTTTTGACCTGAAAAAAAAACATAAGGGGTAACACTGTCGTTTTTGGCCGAAATTTTGACCCCCTCCGATCTTCTTGAAACTCTGGATTCTGACAGAGGGCCACGAGACTTCGACCAGCGCGCAAAAATGGAGGCTCTAGACCCTTCCAGAGCCGAGATATCGGATGTCAAAGTTTTGACCCGAAAAAAAAACATAAGGGGTAACACTGTCGTTTTTGGCCGAAATTTTGACCCCCTCCGATCTTCTTGAAACTCTGGATTCTGACAGAGGGCCACGAGACTTCGACCAGCGCGCAAAAATGGAGGCTCTAGACCCTTCCAGAGCCGAGATATCGGATGTCAAAGTTTTGACCTGAAAAAAAAACATAAGGGGTAACACTGTCGTTTTTGGCCGAAATTTTGACCCCCTCCGATCTTCTTGAAACTCTGGATTCTGACAGAGGGCCACGACACTTCGACCAGCGCGCAAAAATGGAGGCTCTAGATCCTTCCAGAGCCGAGATATCGGATGTCAAAGTTTTGACCTGAAAAAAAAACATAAGGGGTAACACTGTCGTTTTTGGCCGAAATTTTGACCCCCTCCGATCTTCTTGAAACTCTGGATTCTGACAGAGGGCCACGAGACTTCGACCAGCGCGCAAAAATGGAGGCTCTAGACCCTTCCAGAGCCGAGATATCGGATGTCAAAGTTTTGACCTGAAAAAAAAAAACATAAGGGGTAACACTGTCGTTTTTGGCCGAAATTTTGACCCCCTCCGATCTTCTTGAAACTCTGGATTCTGACAGAGGGCCACGAGACTTCGACCAGCGCGCAAAAATGGAGGCTCTAGACCCTTCCAGAGCCGAGATATCGGATGTCAAAGTTTTGACCCGAAAAAAAAACATAAGGGGTAACACTGTCGTTTTTGGCCGAAATTTTGACCCCCTCCGATCTTCTTGAAACTCTGGATTCTGACAGAGGGCCACGAGACTTCGACCAGCGCGCAAAAATGGAGGCTCTAGACCCTTCCAGAGCCGAGATATCGGATGTCAAAGTTTTGACCTGAATAAAAAACATAAGGGGTAACCCTGTCGTTTTTGGCCGAAATTTTGACCCCCTCCGATCTTCTTGAAACTCTGGATTCTGACAGAGGGCCACGAGACTTCGACCAGCGCGCAAAAATGGAGGCTCTAGATCCTTCCAGAGCCGAGATATCGGATGTCAAAGTTTTGACCTGAAAAAAAAACATAAGGGGTAACACTGTCGTTTTTGGCCGAAATTTTGACCCCCTCCGATCTTCTTGAAACTCTGGATTCTGACAGAGGGCCACGAGACTTCGACCAGCGCGCAAAAATGGAGGCTCTAGACCCTTCCAGAGCCGAGATATCGGATGTCAAAGTTTTGACCTGAAAAAAAAAAACATAAGGGGTAACACTGTCGTTTTTGGCCGAAATTTTGACCCCCTCCGATCTTCTTGAAACTCTGGATTCTGACAGAGGGCCACGAGACTTCGACCAGCGCGCAAAAATGGAGGCTCTAGACCCTTCCAGAGCCGAGATGTCGGATGTCAAAGTTTTGACCCGAAAAAAAAAAATCATAAGGGGTAACACTGTCGTTTTTGGCCGAAATTTTGACCCCCTCCGATCTTCTTGAAACTCTGGATTCTGACAGAGGGCCACGAGACTTCGACCAGCGCGCAAAAATGGAGGCTCTAGACCCTTCCAGAGCCGAGATATCGGATGTCAAAGTTTTGACCCGAAAAAAAACATAAGGGGTAACACTGTTGTTTTTGGCCGAAATTTTGACCCCCTCCGATCTTCTTGAAACTCTGGATTCTGACAGAGGGCCACGAGACTTCGACCAGCGCGCAAAAATGGAGGCTCTAGACCCTTCCAGAGCCGAGATATCGGATGTCAAAGTTTTGACCTGAAAAAAAAACATAAGGGGTAACACTGTCGTTTTTGGCCGAAATTTTGACCCCCTCCGATCTTCTTGAAACTCTGGATTCTGACAGAGGGCCACGAGACTTCGACCAGCGCGCAAAAATGGAGGCTCTAGACCCTTCCAGAGCCGAGATATCGGATGTCAAAGTTTTGACCTGAAAAAAAAACATAAGGGGTAACACTGTCGTTTTTGGCCGAAATTTTGACCCCCTCCGATCTTCTTGAAACTCTGGATTCTGACAGAGGGCCACGAGACTTCGACCAGCGCGCAAAAATGGAGGCGCTAGACCCTTCCAGAGCCGAGATATCGGATGTCAAAGTTTTGACCTGAAAAAAAAACATAAAGGGTAACACTGTCGTTTTTGGACGAAATTTTGACCCCCTCCGATCTTCTTGAAACTCTGGATTCTGACAGAGGGCCACGAGACTTCGACCAGCGCGCAAAAATGGAGGCTCTAGACCCTTCCAGAGCCGAGATATCGGATGTCAAAGTTTTGACCCGAAAAAAAACATAAGGGGTAACACTGTCGTTTTTGGCCGAAATTTTGACCCCCTCCGATCTTCTTGAAACTCTGGATTCTGACAGAGGGCCACGAGACTTCGACCAGCGCGCAAAAATGGAGGCTCTAGACCCTTCCAGAGCCGAGATATCGGATGTCAAAGTTTTGACCTGAAAAAAAAACATAAGGGGTAACACTGTCGTTTTTGGCCGAAATTTTGGCCCCCTCCGATCTTCTTGAAACTCTGGATTCTGACAGAGGGCCACGAGACTTCGACCAGCGCGCAAAAATGGAGGCTCTAGACCCTTCCAGAGCCGAGATATCGGATGTCAAAGTTTTGACCTGAAAAAAAAAAACATAAGGGGCAACACTGTCGTTTTTGGCCGAAATTTTGACCCCCTCCGATCTTCTTGAAACTCTGGATTCTGACAGAGGGCCACGAGACTTCGACCAGCGCGCAAAAATGGAGGCTCTAGACCCTTCCAGAGCCGAGATATCGGATGTCAAAGTTTTGACCCGAAAAAAAAAACATAAGGGGTAACACTGTCGTTTTTGGCCGAAATTTTGACCCCCTCCGATCTTCTTGAAACTCTGGATTCTGACAGAGGGCCACGAGACTTCGACCAGCGCGCAAAAATGGAGGCTCTAGACCCTTCCAGAGCCGAGATATCGGATGTCAAAGTTTTGACCTGAAAAAAAAAACATAAGGGGTAACACTGTCGTTTTTGGCCGAAATTTTGACCCCCTCCGATCTTCTTGAAACTCTGGATTCTGACAGAGGGCCACGAGACTTCGACCAGCGCGCAAAAATGGAGGCTCTAGACCCTTCCAGAGCCGAGATATCGGATGTCAAAGTTTTGACCTGAAAAAAAAACATAAGGGGTAACACTGTCGTTTTTGGCCGAAATTTTGACCCCCTCCGATCTTCTTGAAACTCTGGATTCTGACAGAGGGCCACGAGACTTCGACCAGCGCGCAAAAATGGAGGCTCTAGACCCTTCCAGAGCCGAGATATCGGATGTCAAAGTTTTGACCCGAAAAAAAAAACATAAGGGGTAACACTGTCGTTTTTGGCCGAAATTTTGCCCCCCTCCGATCTTCTTGAAACTCTGGATTCTGACAGAGGGCCACGAGACTTCGACCAGCGCGCAAAAATGGAGGCTCTAGACCCTTGCAGAGCCGAGATATCGGATGTCAAAGTTTTGACCCAAAAAAAAAAAACATAAGGGGTAACACTGTTGTTTTTGGCCGAAATTTTGACCCCCTCCGATCTTCTTGAATCTCTGGATTCTGACAGAGGGCCACGAGACTTCGACCAGCGCGCAAAAATGGAGGCTCTAGAACCTTCCAGAGCCGAGATATCGGATGTCAAAGTTTTGACCTGAAAAAAAAAAACATAAGGGGTAACACTGTCGTTTTTGGCCGAAATTTTGACCCCCTCCGATCTTCTTGAAACTCTGGATTCTGACAGAGGGCCACGAGACTTCGACCAGTGCGCAAAAATGGAGGCTCTAGACCCTTCCAGAGCCGAGATATCGGATGTCAAAGTTTTGACCCGAAAAAAAAACATAAGGGGTAACACTGTCGTTTTTGGCCGAAATTTTGACCCCCTCCGATCTTCTTGAAACTTTGGATTCTGACAGAGGGCCATGAGACTTCGACCAGCGCGCAAAAATGGAGGCTCTAGACCCTTCCAGAGCCGAGATATCGGATGTCAAAGTTTTGACCTGAAAAAAAAAACATAAGGGGTAACACTGTCGTTTTTGGCCGAAATTTTGACCCCCTCCGATCTTCTTGAAACTCTGGATTTTGACAGAGGGCCACGAGACTTCGACCAGCGCGCAAAAATGGAGGCTCTAGACCCTTCCAGAGCCGAGATATCGGATGTCAAAGTTTTGACCTGAAAAAAAAAACATAAGGGGTAACACTGTCGTTTTTGGCCGAAATTTTGACCCCTTCAGATCTTCTTGAAACTCTGGATTCTGACAGAGGGCCACGAGACTTCGACCAGCGCGCAAAAATGGAGGCTCTAGACCCTTCCAGAGCCGAGATGTCGGATGTCAAAGTTTTGACCCGAAAAAAAAAACATAAGGGGTAACACTGTCGTTTTTGGCCGAAATTTTGACCCCCTCCGATCTTCTTGAAACTCTGGATTCTGACAGAGGGCCACGAGACTTCGACCAGCGCGCAAAAATGGAGGCTCTAGACCCTTCCAGAGCCGAGATATCGGATGTCAAAGTTTTGACCCGAAAAAAAACATAAGGGGTAACACTGTCGTTTTTGGCCGAAATTTTGACCCCCTCCGATCTTCTTGAAACTCTGGATTCTGACAGAGGGCCACGAGACTTCGACCAGCGCGCAAAAATGGAGGCTCTAGACCCTTCCAGAGCCGAGATATCGGATGTCAAAGTTTTGACCCGAAAAAAAACACATAAGGGGTAACACTGTCGTTTTTGGCCGAAATTTTGACCCCCTCCGATCTTCTTGAAACTCTGGATTCTGACAGAGGGCCACGAGACTTCGACCAGCGCGCAAAAATGGAGGCTCTAGACCCTTCCAGAGCCGAGATATCGGATGTCAAAGTTTTGACCTGAAAAAAAAAACATAAGGGGTAACACTGTCGTTTTTGGCCGAAATTTTGACCCCCTCCGATCTTCTTGAAACTCTGGATTCTGACAGAGGGCCACGAGACTTCGACCAGCGCGCAAAAATGTAGGCGCTAGACCCTTCCAGAGCCGAGATATCGGATGTCAAAGTTTTGACCTGAAAAAAAAACATAAGGGGTAACACTGTCGTTTTTGGCCGAAATTTTGACCCCCTCCGATCTTCTTGAAACTCGGGATTCTGACAGAGGGCCACGAGACTTCAACCAGCGCGCAAAAATGGAGGCTCTAGACCCTTCCAGAGCCGAGATATCGGATGTCAAAGTTTTGACCTGAAAAAAAAAAAACATAAGGGGTAACACTGTCGTTTTTGGCCGAAATTTTGACCCCCTCCGATCTTCTTGAAACTCTGGATTCTGACAGAGGGCCACGAGACTTCGACCAGCGCGCAAAAATGGAGGCTCTAGACCCTTCCAGAGCCGAGATATCGGATGTCAAAGTTTTGACCCGAAAAAAAAAACATAAGGGGTAACACTGTCGTTTTTGGCCGAAATTTTGACCCCCTCCGATCTTCTTGAAACTCTGGATTCTGACAGAGGGCCACGAGACTTCGACCAGCGCGCAAAAATGGAGGCTCTAGATCCTTCCAGAGCCGAGATATCGGATGTCAAAGTTTTGACCTGAAAAAAAAACATAAGGGGTAAGACTGTCGTTTTTGGCCGAAATTTTGACCCCCTCCGATCTTCTTGAAACTCTGGATTCTGACAGAGGGCCACGAGACTTCAACCAGCGCGCAAAAATCGAGGCTCTAGACCCTTCCAGAGCCGAGATATCGGATGTCAAAGTTTTGACCCGAAAAAAAAAACATAAGGGGTAACACTGTCGTTTTTGGCCGAAATTTTGACCCCCTCCGATCTTCTTGAAACTCTGGATTCTGACAGAGGGCCACGAGACTTCGACCAGCGCGCAAAAATGGAGGCTCCAGACCCTTCCAGAGCCGAGATATCGGATGTCAAAGTTTTGACCTGAAAAAAAAAAAACATAAGGGGTAACACTGTCGTTTTTGGCCGAAATTTTGACCCCCTCCGATCTTCTTGAAACTCTGGATTCTGACAGAGGGCCACGAGACTTCGACCAGCACGCAAAAATGGAGGCTCTAGACCCTTCCAGAGCCGAGATATCGGATGTCAAAGTTTTGACCTGAAAAAAAAAACATAAGGGGTAACACTGTCGTTTTTGGCCGAAATTTTGACCCCCTCCGATCTTCTTGAAACTCTGGATTCTGACAGAGGGCCACGAGACTTCGACCAGCGCGCAAAAATGGAGGCTCTAGACCCTTCCAGAGCCGAGATGTCGGATGTCAAAGTTTTGACCCGAAAAAAAAACATAAGGGGTAACACTGTCGTTTTTGGCCGAAATTTTGACCCCCTCCGATCTTCTTGAAACTCTGGATTCTGACAGAGGGCCACGAGACTTCGACCAGCGCGCAAAAATGGAGGCTCTAGACCCTTCCAGAGCCGAGATATCGGATGTCAAAGTTTTGACCTGAAAAAAAAAACATAAGGGGTAACACTGTCGTTTTTGGCCGAAATTTTGACCCCCTCCGATCTTCTTGAAACTCTGGATTCTGACAGAGGGCCACGAGACTTCGACCAGCACGCAAAAATTGAGGCTCTAGACCCTTCCAGAGCCGAGATATCGGATGTCAAAGTTTTGACCTGAAAAAAAAAACATAAGGGGTAACACTGTCGTTTTTGGCCGAAATTTTGACCCCCTCCGATCTTCTTGAAACTCTGGATTCTGACAGAGGGCCACGAGACTTCGACCAGCGCGCAAAAATGGAGGCTCTAGACCCTTCCAGAGCCGAGATGTCGGATGTCAAAGTTTTGACCCGAAAAAAAAACATAAGGGGTAACACTGTCGTTTTTGGCCCAAATTTTGACCCCCTCCGATCTTCTTGAAACTCTGGATTCTGACAGAGGGCCACGAGACTTCGACCAGCGCGCAAAAATGGAGGCTCTAGACCCTTCCAGAGCCAAGATATCGGATGTCAAAGTTTTGACCCGAAAAAAAACATAAGGGGTAACACTGTCGTTTTTGGCCGAAATTTTGACCCCCTCCGATCTTCTTGAAACTCTGGATTCTGACAGAGGGCCACGAGACTTCGACCAGCGCGCAAAAATGGAGGCTCTAGACCCTTCCAGAGCCGAGATATCGGATGTCAACGTTTTGACCTGAAAAAAAACATAAGGGGTAACACTGTCGTTTTTGGCCGAAATTTTGACCCCCTCCGATCTTCTTGAAACTCTGGATTCTGACAGAGGGCCACGAGACTTCGACCAGCGCGCAAAAATGGAGGCTCTAGACCCTTCCAGAGCCGAGATATCGGATGTCAAAGTTTTGACCTGAAAAAAAAAAACATAAGGGGTAACACTGTCGTTTTTGGCCGAAATTTTGACCCCCTCCGATCTTCTTGAAACTCTGGATTCTGACAGAGGGCCACGAGACTTCGACCAGCGCGCAAAAATGGAGGCGCTAGACCCTTCCAGAGCCGAGATATCGGATGTCAAAGTTTTGACCTGAAAAAAAACATAAGGGGTAACACTGTCGTTTTTGGCCGAAATTTTGACCCCCTCCGATCTTCTTGAAACTCTGGATTCTGACAGAGGGCCACGAGACTTCGACCAGCGCGCAAAAATGGAGGCTCTAGACCCTTCCAGAGCCGAGATATCGGATGTCAAAGTTTTGACCTGAAAAAAAAAAAAACATAAGGGGTAACACTGTCGTTTTTGGCCGAAATTTTGACCCCCTCCGATCTTCTTGAAACTCTGGATTCTGACAGAGGGCCACGAGACTTCGACCAGCGCGCAAAAATGGAGGCTCTAGACCCTTCCAGAGCCGAGATATCGGATGTCAAAGTTTTGACCCGAAAAAAAAACATAAGGGGTAACACTGTCGTTTTTGGCCGAAATTTTGACCCCCTCCGATCTTCTTGAAACTCTGGATTCTGACAGAGGGCCACGAGACTTCGACCAGCGCGCAAAAATGGAGGCTCTAGACCCTTCCAGAGCCGAGATATCGGATGTCAAAGTTTTGACCTGAATAAAAAACATAAGGGGTAACCCTGTCGTTTTTGGCCGAAATTTTGACCCCCTCCGATCTTCTTGAAACTCTGGATTCTGACAGAGGGCCACGAGACTTCGACCAGCGCGCAAAAATGGAGGCTCTAGATCCTTCCAGAGCCGAGATATCGGATGTCAAAGTTTTGACCTGAAAAAAAAACATAAGGGGTAACACTGTCGTTTTTGGCCGAAATTTTGACCCCCTCCGATCTTCTTGAAACTCTGGATTCTGACAGAGGGCCACGAGACTTCGACCAGCGCGCAAAAATGGAGGCTCTAGACCCTTCCAGAGCCGAGATATCGGATGTCAAAGTTTTGACCTGAAAAAAAAAAAACATAAGGGGTAACACTGTCGTTTTTGGCCGAAATTTTGACCCCCTCCGATCTTCTTGAAACTCTGGATTCTGACAGAGGGCCACGAGACTTCGACCAGCGCGCAAAAATGGAGGCTCTAGACCCTTCCAGAGCCGAGATGTCGGATGTCAAAGTTTTGACCCGAAAAAAAAAATCATAAGGGGTAACACTGTCGTTTTTGGCCGAAATTTTGACCCCCTCCGATCTTCTTGAAACTCTGGATTCTGACAGAGGGCCACGAGACTTCGACCAGCGCGCAAAAATGGAGGCTCTAGACCCTTCCAGAGCCGAGATATCGGATGTCAAAGTTTTGACCCGAAAAAAAAACATAAGGGGTAACACTGTCGTTTTTGGCCGAAATTTTGACCCCCTCCGATCTTCTTGAAACTCTGGATTCTGACAGAGGGCCACGAGACTTCGACCAGCGCGCAAAAATGGAGGCTCTAGACCCTTCCAGAGCCGAGATATCGGATGTCAAAGTTTTGACCTGAAAAAAAAAACATAAAGGGTAACACTGTCGTTTTTGGCCGAAATTTTGACCCCCTCCGATCTTCTTGAAACTCTGGATTCTGACAGAGGGCCACGAGACTTCGACCAGCGCGCAAAAATGGAGGCTCTAGACCCTTCCAGAGCCGAGATATCGGATGTCAAAGTTTTGACCCGAAAAAAAAACATAAGGGGTAACACTGTCGTTTTTGGCCGAAATTTTGACCCCCTCCGATCTTCTTGAAACTCTGGATTCTGACAGAGGGCCACGAGACTTCGACCAGCGCGCAAAAATGGAGGCTCTAGACCCTTCCAGAGCCGAGATATCGGATGTCAAAGTTTTGACCTGAAAAAAAAAACATAAGGGGTAACACTGTCGTTTTTGGCCGAAATTTTGGCCCCCTCCGATCTTCTTGAAACTCTGGATTCTGACAGAGGGCCACGAGACTTCGACCAGCGCGCAAAAATGGAGGCTCTAGACCCTTCCAGAGCCGAGATATCGGATGTCAAAGTTTTGACCTGAAAAAAAAAACATAAGGGGCAACACTGTCGTTTTTGGCCGAAATTTTGACCCCCTCCGATCTTCTTGAAACTCTGGATTCTGACAGAGGGCCACGAGACTTCGACCAGCGCGCAAAAATGGAGGCTCTAGACCCTTCCAGAGCCGAGATATCGGATGTCAAAGTTTTGACCTGAAAAAAAAAACATAAGGGGTAACACTGTCGTTTTTGGCCGAAATTTTGACCCCCTCCGATCTTCTTGAAACTCTGGATTCTGACAGAGGGCCACGAGACTTCGACCAGCGCGCAAAAATGGAGGCTCTAGACCCTTCCAGAGCCGAGATATCGGATGTCAAAGTTTTGACCTGAAAAAAAAACATAAGGGGTAACACTGTCGTTTTTGGCCGAAATTTTGACCCCCTCCAATCTTCTTGAAACTCTGGATTCTGACAGAGGGCCACGAGACTTCGACCAGCGCGCAAAAATGGAGGCTCTAGACCCTTCCAGAGCCGAGATATCGGATGTCAAAGTTTTGACCCGAAAAAAAAAAACATAAGGGGTAACACTGTCGTTTTTGGCCGAAATTTTGACCCCCTCCGATCTTCTTGAAACTCTGGATTCTGACAGAGGGCCACGAGACTTCGACCAGCGCGCAAAAATGGAGGCTCTAGACCCTTGCAGAGCCGAGATATCGGATGTCAAAGTTTTGACCCCAAAAAAAAAACATAAGGGGTAACACTGTTGTTTTTGGCCGAAATTTTGACCCCTCCGATCTTCTTGAATCTCTGGATTCTGACAGAGGGCCACGAGACTTCGACCAGCGCGCAAAAATGGAGGCTCTAGAACCTTCTAGAGCCGAGATATCGGATGTCAAAGTTTTGACCTGAAAAAAAAAAACATAAGGGGTAACACTGTCGTTTTTGGCCGAAATTTTGACAACCTCCGATCTTCTTGAAACTCTGGATTCTGACAGAGGGCCACGAGACTTCGACCAGTGCGCAAAAATGGAGGCTCTAGACCCTTCCAGAGCCGAGATATCGGATGTCAAAGTTTTGACCCGAAAAAAAAAACATAAGGGGTAACACTGTCGTTTTTGGCCGAAATTTTGACCCCCTCCGATCTTCTTGAAACTTTGGATTCTGACAGAGGGCCATGAGACTTCGACCAGCGCGCAAAAATGGAGGCTCTAGACCCTTCCAGAGCCGAGATATCGGATGTCAAAGTTTTGACCTGAAAAAAAAAAACATAAGGGGTAACACTGTCGTTTTTGGCCGAAATTTTGACCCCCTCCGATCTTCTTGAAACTCTGGATTTTGACAGAGGGCCACGAGACTTCGACCAGCGCGCAAAAATGGAGGCTCTAGACCCTTCCAGAGCCGAGATATCGGATGTCAAAGTTTTGACCTGAAAAAAAAAACATAAGGGGTAACACTGTCGTTTTTGGCCGAAATTTTGACCCCTTCAGATCTTCTTGAAACTCTGGATTCTGACAGAGGGCCACGAGACTTCGACCAGCGCGCAAAAATGGAGGCTCTAGACCCTTCCAGAGCCGAGATGTCGGATGTCAAAGTTTTGACCCGAAAAAAAAAAACATAAGGGGTAACACTGTCGTTTTTGGCCGAAATTTTGACCCCCTCCGATCTTCTTGAAACTCTGGATTCTGACAGAGGGCCACGAGACTTCGACCAGCGCGCAAAAATGGAGGCTCTAGACCCTTCCAGAGCCGAGATATCGGATGTCAAAGTTTTGACCCGAAAAAAAACATAAGGGGTAACACTGTCGTTTTTGGCAGAAATTTTGACCCCCTCCGATCTTCTTGAAACTCTGGATTCTGACAGAGGGCCACGAGACTTCGACCAGCGCGCAAAAATGGAGGCTCTAGACCCTTCCAGAGCCGAGATATCGGATGTCAAAGTTTTGACCCGAAAAAAACACATAAGGGGTAACACTGTCGTTTTTGGCCGAAATTTTGACCCCCTCCGATCTTCTTGAAACTCTGGATTCTGACAGAGGGCCACGAGACTTCGACCAGCGCGCAAAAATGGAGGCTCTAGACCCTTCCAGAGCCGAGATATCGGATGTCAAAGTTTTGACCTGAAAAAAAAAACATAAGGGGTAACACTGTCGTTTTTGGCCGAAATTTTGACCCCCTCCGATCTTCTTGAAACTCTGGATTCTGACAGAGGGCCACGAGACTTTGACCAGCGCGCAAAAATGTAGGCGCTAGACCCTTCCAGAGCCGAGATATCGGATGTCAAAGTTTTGACCTGAAAAAAAAACATAAGGGGTAACACTGTCGTTTTTGGCCGAAATTTTGACCCCCTCCGATCTTCTTGAAACTCTGGATTCTGACAGAGGGCCACGAGACTTCGACCAGCGCGCAAAAATGGAGGCTCTAGACCCTTCCAGAGCCGAGATATCGGATGTCAAAGTTTTGACCCGAAAAAAACACATAAGGGGTAACAATGTCGTTTTTGGCCGAAATTTTGACCCCCTCCGA
>JBBNEX010000223.1:0-43119 GCA_038021265.1 Cyprinella venusta
TATGAACGCGCTGAATATGCTTCTTTTAATTCGATTGAGAGCTATGAAATGCTGAACATTTAAAAATCTTTGGTTTGCAGAGCAAGCGTATGAATCGATATGCTTTACCTTCTTGCATTTCATATTTAAACAAACTCGACAAATATGGCCACGGATGTTCATCTTTGTTTCTTATTTTTGATTTTAGTTCAGTAGTATCCATGCTATGTTTTTAAAAAATTATTACCCTTAAATTTAAATTTTTTCTGAAATCAAATCACCAAGTAAACAAGTAATTAGATTAAAAGAGTTTTGGTCTCGAGCAGTAAAGTAATTTCATTCAAGTTTTAAATTAAATTAGTTTTTTAATTCTTTCAAAGTTGCACATCCCTTTTAAATCTTTATTGCGCAATATTAATTTCTATTTTTAATGTGCACTTCTTACAAAATTTTTTTATAAAAGTAACGAAGTAAAAGTAATGTCAAAAATTGTACTTCGTTACAAATAAAAGTATTAAAAAAATTTTTTGCTTCGTTACAGGTAAAAAGTACTGAAAAGTACTTGAGTAATGTTACGCGTTACTTTTACTTCGTTACCGTGAAACACTGTTTCTTAATGCTAGCGAGGAGGCTTATCTCCAAAGTGCAAGGAAATTTTCGCAGAAATACACTGCCAACTAAACTTTTCGATCTTATGGAAAGGATGAGAAGAGCATCTAATCCAAATTCAAATCTGCAGCTATCAAACATTTTTTCACATCGTGACTCATATTTCAACCGTTTCCTTGCTATGTAAGATATTGACAGATGCTAATACATTAAAAACCTCTATTTTTCTGTCTGTTAATGTTTTTTTAGCTTTTTAATATAAAAGTAATAGAAATGTTCATTGGTTAGAAAAGGTGATCTAAAAGAAAAGCACGGTGGATCAAAAAGATAATCACGGTGGATCTAAAAGAAGTTAAAACCCGGTAAAAAGCATCATCAACTATAAAACAAGAAATAAAAAATATAGACAATTTTATCACCAAATTAAGATGATCAGAGTTTTAAATCAATAAAACCTAAACATGAGCTCTGAACTAAAATTATTATATAAATATTATATCTATTAAAATATTGCCGTTAAAATTGTATGCGTAATTCGATTTTAGCAGTCGTTTCATCTTGGTTGCAACATTGGACCGTGTTTTAAATTAATCTGTGCACAAACTGTATTATGTGCATATTGAAACCATTATTTTGCACTAAATATAGGCTTTTTAGCTTTTTATATCGATAGTAGCAAAAATATTTCTCAACATTCCCCTGATCAAATTACGCTACAAAAATGCATTTCAAACTTTCTTCATTTAGATAATAATCTTAATGGTCGACATATAAACGGAAATCTTTACCTCAATCAAATATAGAAATTAGGTAGGACAATTGATCTTTTGTAATTACCATGTTACTTAAAATGTTACTCTTTGGAGAAATTTAGATGTAAGAGCCTAATAAACTGATTCATAACTGGAAAATGACTCAGCTTCCACTAAGATGGTCATGATAGTGGGCAGGGCGTGGTACAATCTATTACGTCGTTTGAGAGTTGTCCAGTCAAGAGAACAGCGGCCGCATCTAGCAGCGCTGACCTAAAGGTCCACGCAACGCAAGGTTTAGCAGGTTAGGCCCTAGCCAAGTTCTGTACAACCAGGGAAGACAGGTATATCCTAGAACCTAAAGAGGGTTGTAAATTTCAGATGATAGTCAGACCAAAAAATTATGAAGGACCAAGTCTTAACGGTAAACTTGTGATTTTGGTGAAATATGATCAAAAGTAGAGTAAAAACAAATTTGAGACAAGATTTTGTGAAAGAATCATCTGAAGGTTAGAAAATAAAAAGGTTAATATGGAACTCAAACATTTTTATATTTTGAAAAACGCTTTTTGATATTTAAAGGTGGGATTTATTTTAATAATATAGCGATTCAAGTTTATTACAGATTTCCGGTTTTAATTTATCCATGGCTTTCCATAATACAATGATCAAATGAGTGTTTCCTTCTGAGATTGTTCCAATCAGACAATGAGGCTTACTCAGATCACGCGGCTCAGCATTCTTGAATAAAATTCTGTTAGGAAGTGTATCGGTCATTATAGAGAGTTGTAAAATCTCATGCTTTTTCGATAAGATATAAGACTTTGATTCAGATTGATCTTTTTCAATGAATCCCATAACAACTTAAATTTAAATATTTTGTTGGTACCGATGTCGTGAGTATAGTCCGGATTGTTATTAGATAACAATAGAAAAATCATGAATATCAAATTTGTGCAAAAATACTTCAGCATCGCGGTCCTCTAATACTTAAATTGCATTTTATATAAAACTAAAAATCAAATTTATTGAAAGCGATATCGTTGCAGTTTAATTTCACAATCAAATTAATCTTATGATTCGATCTAGTAAATTTAAAAATTTTAATGCGGTTGAATTTATGTCCAAAATTACAAGAACTCGTAAAAAATGGCCGATTTTTTTATTTTCAACAGGAATGGACGTTTTACTAAGGATTATTTTCTTATGCTTAATAATTCTACTGCCATTTCAAAATATCTGGCTGTTAGTCATAAATGATCGTAAAACCCCTCAACTGCTACTTGTGGTCAACAATTCCGTCTTTTTTTTATAGAGATGAGAATTCTTTTGTCATACGCCTATAAATTCATATGCGGATTCTAACTAAGCTGGTAATCTAGGAGTATCTTCTTAAATATAGAACATTAAAGTTAATAATGTATCGAGAGTTACATCACTTCCTCCTCTATTGTTTTTATTTTCACGAATTATGAATATTTATAAATCAAGACCGCAAATTCAGTCGCCTGACAGAAGAGTAGTCACATAAGTCTAAAACTCCTTCTACTCTGTCCGAAATAAGAGCAACTTTGACTGAGGATTTGGTTCTCATAGGAAATTCTATGGGTTAGGATTATAATTTAATATTTGAACTGCATATTTTTGATCGAGACCGACTCTACAAAAAACCAATTATGTCTTCAGTTAAAATTAAAGCCAGGTGCTGATTTATTACACTTAGTAGCATGCCTTTATTATTAATTGAGAAAGGCATATGATTATCTTAATTGATGGTGCCATAAAACAGTAAATTAATTGAAAAACAATTTATCAGGATACTTTCAAATAAAACCATGATAATTTTACGTTGGGGAGGCTTTTACTCCATATGGTTGTCCAAAAAAGGTATTTAATAAAAAAATGACGCAGAGTCAGATAATTTTTAATGGTTGATGGACTTTTTCTTCAATTAAAAATTTATGGGTTTGTGTTGTCAACTTAAAAATATCGCTCAAATGCTGCGTATATACAATAACATAATATTTTTAAATACCAGTCTTTTATCTTTTTAGGGTTTATCCTTGATTAGAGGCAACAAACGGCAGAAATTGGAAGTATAAAAGGAACGGCGAAAAATCAATGGTTATTTCTCAACCTACCTTCCAACATGAATTGAGATTGTTAGATTATTTATTTTTTAAAATAAATTAATTTTATTATTTTGTTTACATGGTTAATGATTTTTTCAAACTAATATCATCCAAAAAGGTAATTTATCACTAAATTTATAGAATCTTGATTTGCAAAGACATGGTAGTGACCTATATTGCCTAATAATTACGTAATATGTTAAAGTAACAAAGGAATATGAATCAATTCGTGGTTACTATGGTAACACTGTGGGCGGTGTACGGATTAATGATCGATTTATAACAAAAGGTACTAGCTTAAATCGATTAGTTTTTCTTTAAATGTTTTTACACCTTGTATTTTTACCAAAATTTTATTCTTGACAATTTTTGGTAGTAAAGAGTAACCTCCCAGGTAACTCAAATGGTCAAACCAACACTGTAGAATCCTAAGTTTATTAAAGAATTAATTTATAGGATAACATTTAGATGGCTAACGACGAATTTTAGCGATTTCATGTCCAGTACTATGGTATAAATTCTATTGAATATATATTAATAACACAAAGCTGTTTCATCTGTGAAAAAAAATATGATTTAAACGAACATTCACATATAATTTCTGATGTAACTTATTGTTAATAACGCGCTAAAAAATTTTTTTTTATTTAGTTACAGCAATTATATTGTGAATCTAAGTCTTACGTTTGTATCACTAACTAGTCTGATCACTAAAATTAAATCTTATAAGTAAATATACGTGTGGATCTGTTTTAATGTCTTATATGGTCATTCATTCTTTCCTGCAATATTTATTTGAAAAATTTGACGCAGATTTATTTTATGTTTGTAAATTAAATATTTTTGATGCAAAAAGGATTAATGAAAATTCCTTGTCCCTTTTTTTCTGTCAAATTTCGGAAAAAACATACCCAATAATATTGTATTTTAGATATCCTTTAAGCGTAATATTTAATAAAAGGTCATTTTTCGCTCAACATTTTTCGTGGAAATTATGAATTGTTAGATCTCATAAGATTTCATTAAGACGTCTGGCTAACTCAATTTCATGTAATAGAAAGTGGATTCGTTTGCAGAAAACACAACCTAGAAGTAGCTCGCAAATATATGTTTTGTTACGGAAGCGAAAATTAGGTTTAAATTAGCAAAAGCCTGTCATTTCTGGTCTATAAGTTGGATCGATATCCTTAGCTCTGATCACGACTTGAACTAAAAAATCCCACTGGAAAACTCACAAACAAGATCTTGTTTTTTGAGTGGGGAATTAAGATCTAAGGTGTTGTGAAATAACTCCTCAGGCGGTAGAAAACACAATTTATGTGGTTGATCAAACCAGTAAGTCATGTTTAATTTTCTATTTTCGAAAATTGATGAATTTATAGTGAAAGCTCACAGTAATAGTGTAATCGGCTATAAGTAGAATTTATCTTGTTATTATCATCTTTAATGTTCCCACAGAAGCTAGGTGAGATCACTATCTTCCGTTTTTGTGGTAAATATCTTAATTGACATAATGGCTAAAATCCTACAATATTAATGCAACTCCTCAGAGAATGGAGAGGTTTTAAGGAACGATGACCGAATCCTACTTACGCAGAGTAAAAAAGAGGCTTAATAAAATGAAAATCCTTAAATAATTTTATTTTCATAAAGTTAGATCATAAAAGCACAAAGATTCCGATATTTTTAAGGCATAAAGGGTACATTTATCAATTGCGTACTAAGTTGAATTAAATTTTCTAGTAGTGAGCTTTTATCGTGAGTAAGTTGAATCTACAACCGTATTTGGGCTTAAAGACATTTTAAGTCACTGCTGGTGGTTGATTTGCGTTAAAACACGTTTTACGTCGATTATATCCCACGTTAATACAACAAATGCTAACCATTTGTTGAAATCTACTGTTTACGGTCCTTAGATACAATAAAAATCTGTCAAGGCCGCAATCGCAATAAAGCTTAGAGGGTCTTATTTGCTTGATGACGATCATAATTTGTGTTAATTAAATCCATACATTTGTGACTAGCAATATAATTAATAACCACTATTGATTCATATATTAAACTTTTTTTATACCAGGGATACAATCTTATGTCAAAAATGAATGATGAAGAAAAATATGTCATAAGAGGATCAAAACTATTTAATTGTTTTTTTTATTTTTATCTAATTTTTTGGTCCCGGACATAGTGTATTGTAAATAATCGATTTAAAATAAAAATTGTGACGCATGTGGCGAGTCTTTGATCGATTTGGACTTGAAAGGCATAATTTTATTTGCTCAAATAAAATTTCTGTCACGCCAATCATTTATTAATGATAATTAATGTAGTAAACCTCTCGCCCTTCTTTAACCTTCTTATTTTGGAAATTATTGCTAAATATGAATAAATGGCCAATATTATTAACGCATAATGTTCCTTTTTTAATATTAATTTCTGAAATTATTGTCATGATAACCCTACCTCTCTGGCTTGATGCTGCAGACCAGTCCGAATGCTTGAATGTGAATTTAACCGAGACTGCTGTTGAAAAAGGGAGTTCTGCATTTACAATAGTTTTTATTTCTAATTTCATTTTATGTTTATTTAGTTTCATAACAAGTATTGCATTTGGAAACATATCAAAATTTTATATAAATCGATGGCTTATTTTACTTTCAATAATAACTATTATTTGTTCGGTCATGACGCCGTACGTCAGCAGCTCTTCCAGAAACAGTCCAACTATTCAAGCTATTTTGTTAAATTTTCATTTGCCATTTACTTTATTAATCCGCTTCTTTTGGTTAAAGAAAGCTCCATCTAAAGGAAAATTAATTTGTATAGCATTCGTTATATTTGGTCTTGCACTTTCAACTGCTGCTACCGCCTTTCCTTCATCAGCGGATAACGACGACTCAGTCGAAAAATTTAAAATAAACCAACATTCTAAAATTTATTGGACTGTTTTATACGTCCTTTTTGCTGTTGTAAGTCTTTTTATATTTAAATTAAATTTTTATTGCATAATTATATTTATCGAGATCAGTTTAGGCCCGAGTTGATCATTTTGTTGACTCTTAGATATCAATGTCTGCTTTAATCTTGATAAAATTAGGAAAACCAGTGAGTACCGATTATTTAAAAAAATTATGAGATTCAATAAACTAATTTTTTTATTTAACAAAGTTAAGGCACAGATATTGTTCCTTCTTAAAAGCAACATATTATCGTCGATTATGATTAGGTTATCATTTTCAGTGATGCCTCGTATAACGTATTTCTCGGATAAAGTGCGCTGCGCATAACTTGATTTATTTTTTGCTAATAGATAACTCGCATAAAGAACCCTGCTTTGCACAATGAACTCAATCAGATTCCGCTATTTTGCTTAAACGCACTTTTTTGTCATGAATTACCATGTATTCTTGAGATTGAACGATATAAACAGACAAAATTGCTCCAAACCGGGGTTTTTAATTTTCTGTGTTGACGTAAAAATAAATTTTTTTGTTATTGTATTTTAGTACAATGCATGTTTCGCATAACGATCGTATCGCACAAAGAACTTATTCCAATAATAAATTAAGTACGTTATACGAGGTATCACTGTAAAGAAATTTTACTTCGGGATGATTTATGGCTATTACAATATTTAAGATATAGATTAGCTTAAAAGGGAATTGTCATGCTCTAGAGCACTCTTATGGGGAGGTATCTTTTCAAAAAAAATAATTTGTCACCATATACTACTTTTGCATATCTTTGCCGATATACCACAAATATATGATAACTGTTCAAAATTTTTATCATTATTGATATTTAATTATAGAATAAGAGCAAATACTATTTGAACAGCCATTAAAAGTCAAAATTTCACGGAATAAACCTTCTTAAGCTTTGCCGACCGCGTCTGCATGACTCATGTTCCCAAAATTTTTATATTGTCTTTTATTTTCGCTCGAATTAATGTTTGATATTGTTTATCGAAAATATTGCTGGAATTAGAGAACAGAATTTTATTATTATACTTGTGCTTACGATTAAATATATTTTAAAACTAAATCAACGGATTTATAATTTTTTGCCCGAAGATCTACCAAAATGTACCATAATAATAATTTAATATGGTCATTAACTCATAAGGCTTTCTGATATTTAAGATTTTTTTTATAAAAAAATTTAGTTTCCCGATATATTGATCAATCTGACAGTTGAAAAACTCGTCAAACCAGCTAATATAAATGGCCTGATAAGTCTAGATGGAAACAAAAATCATTCCAGAAATTATCCCACTCTAAGTATGATAGAAATTTAAAAAATTTAGAGAATGATATATTTTACATAAATTTGTTTGTCTGTTGTGCCAACTTTATTGGATGTCTTTTGTTATTTTGGGTAGATCTAATCCCAGACTTTGGATATTCCCAGAATATGCAACAATTTAAGTTGATGTAACTATCATTAATAATATAGAATGCGGTCTAGTTTATTATGTACCCTTCAATTATGCGGCTGTGGAAACTATGCCCTGATTTATGCGATTCTTCATTTAACCTTTATTTGTCTATCAAATTTATGTTGTACTTTTATATTCGTGTTTGGAGAAGAGAGTGCATTTTTATCGATAATAATGGTTGTTAAAATCATTTTATGCCTAGAATATGGTTTTTCCAATCGAAGTTATTTTTTGGACATTATTTTCAAATAATCCGCCACCTCTTCATTGGTCACCGCATTTTGATCTCTTTCAAGCATTCAATATTGTTGCCACCGTCGTTATTTTACCAGCTGCCATCATTTACAACTATCTGTATATTTAATTTATCTAAATACAGGAATAAAGAATTGAACGTCGAATGGATTCGAACAAATTATAAAATATTTAATTTACATGTTTATAAGATAAGCGTTTTTAACACGGAAATCGTTTAAAAATGTTTAACTTCTTTTAAATATCTATTGATAACTTTTTTTTTATAAAAAAGATGATTTTCCCACAACTTTAAACTAAATTCTTTTCTGAGGTACCCTCGATGTAGGTTTCCTATGAAAGCGTGTACCTTAAATAGGGATTTACCCAAATATGCCAAACACATATCTCCAATATTATTTTCCCTTATACAGTCATACCTCGCATAACGTACTCCTCGGATAACGTACGCTGCGCATGACGTACTTTTTTTTTGTGCTTATTGATAACTCGCATAACGAACTTTGCTTCACACAACGAACTAAATCAGATTCAACTATTTCGCTTAAGCACACGTATTTGTTATGAAATACGATTTATTTTTGAAATCGAACGATATCGACACACAAAATTGCTCAAATCCGAGGTTTTTTATTTTTTTATTGACATAAAAATTATTTTTTTTTATTTTATTCAAGTACAAAGCATGCTTGGCATAACGTTTGTTTCGCATAAAGTACTTACGCCTAGAACGAATTAAGTACGTTATGGGAGGTATCACTGTATTTTTTTTAAATGAGAAAAATAATAAAAGTATAAAATATACATTCTGTTTGCTTTATTGTCAAGTCGTTATTCAGCCGCAACCGCCATGTTAATAAGACTTTTGTGACCATGATATCTTTCAGTTTTTCTTAGATATAAAAAAAAATTCAACTTATCTATATTATTGTTGTTCCAAAAGAACCCTTGGGACAAACCTGACCCAGAGGGGTGGAAAAAACAATAACAATAATAAAAAAATAATTAATCATCATAATACAATATTGTTTTGCTTTGACTAATGTTTTTTTCGAAAAAAGAAATAACTGAATCCCTATTTGCCTCCCACATAGCTTCAGGCCGATACCCACCAGGGTACCTCAATTATCTTAATACACGACGATTGTCAATAATTTGAAGCAAGCTTTAAAAAGGAAGGATAACTCGGCTTTTTTATCGATTTAATTTTAACTGCTCATCGATCTTAATCTATTTATTTCAGCTTAAAGTATGACCTCAGCCATTAAATTGCATCTATAAGGGCCAAGTGTTTCAAAAGGAAACTGCGGTGCACCAGGGCGTAAGAAACCGCCCTGATACCCGCCTTGCTGAGACCCCATAAGGGCGGGATTGCGGCTAACGATTAGAATAGATAATTATTTGTTAGTCTATCCTATGTTCAACTTATTTTTGAAAAATCCAAGTGCCAATCTTTCAGGGCACGGCAAAATGAATTCATCGCCAGAAAAAATACTTGGTCAAGAGAGCAAAAATTTTTCCAGAAAAAATGCTCGCACCATTACTGTCTCCTATACTCCGGCAGGAAGTGAGCAGTCACTTCAATACCCTATTGAGGTATTACAAGAGATCGATGAAAACACCATTATCTCTTGGGTGACCCACTTTCGCGAGTTATCAGCGATGCTAAAATGGTCAGACCAAACAGGCTTAGCTTTCCTTAGAGCCGCATTGGATACTTTGCTTTGGCAACACGTCCAGGCACTCTCTACTTTGGATACAGCACTAGACGCTCTTCTTGCAGCAGCTTTCCCGTCATCAAAAAGATATAAATATGAGAAGGAGATCCGAGACCTCCAACAAGATTCTTATTGGCGTATCAACGATTATGTTGAGGCAATCGAAACTCTTATCCAGAAATGGCAACATTCATCCGGAGCCACAAGAGCTGAAGCCAAAAAACGACGCCAAGACGTATTCTTTGCAGGATTAAGCGCAACAACAATGCTGGAAATGCAAAGACTCGGCATTGAAGATGAAAATTCAATCTGCAAAAAAATAAATCAAATGGAAGATTTGATGCTTCAATGTTCCGAACTATCCTCAATCAATCAAAAATCCACAAGCGAAAATAATTCCTTATCAACTAAACCTTCTCTGAAATGGTGTCCGTACCACCGTTCCACTTTTCATGACGATAAAGAATGTCGGCGAAACATACCCGGTAGAAAATTCAAACAAGTCGAAAGGCCAGAACGAACTCGTACAAAAGCAGCCTTTATTATTCGGGAACCAGAGGATCAACTTAAAGAAATATCTCTGAGCGGAAAAATCAACGAAATCCCAATCAAAGCCCTAATCGATACAGGAGCACGAAAAAATTATATTAACTCGTCAACAGCCCGCTCATTAGGACTAGAAACGGTACCGTATGAAGAAAAACGATCTGTAGAACTCGCAAATGGAACCATGGTATCGTCGCTGGGTATAGCCAAAACAACTCTGGAACTGGACGAATTTCCACAATATAAATTTCTAGAAGAATTGGTTGTGATCGATGGAACCCTCAACGACATTATACTTGGAAGTCCGTTCCTTAATCAACAAGACGTAATGATTGATTACAGATCAAAGCAACTTAGAATCGTTGACCAGATTCTCATACTGACAAAAAATCATCAAAATACGTGGATTGACAACTCGGACTCAGAATTACTCGAAAGAGTGATGACTGCTTGTGAATCAGATCAAAAAAGCCGCACACTTGAACGAATCGCTCGAGAAGAACGCAAAACAAAAATTCTTACATCTATCCCAGGAATATCGATGAATATTAAACTTACAAAAGACGAACCGATATAGAAACGTCCTTATCCTATTCCTTTAAAGTTACAAGAAGCAACAAAAAACGAGATATCGAGACTCTTAAAAGAAAATATTATAAGAAAAGCCAAATGCACAGAGTACGCATCTCCAGCATACCCAATTCTTAAAATGACTGGTGAAATCAGACTAGTGATCGATTACCGAAGCTTAAATAATATCACAAAGAAAGAAGCTTCCCCATTCCCTAATGTTTGGTCAGATTTGCAAACAATTCCCAAATCTAAATGGTTCAGCCAATTGGATCTAAAGCAGGGGTACCACCAAATTGAAATAGAAGAATCTTCGAGAAAATACACAGCCTTTGTTATTCCTAATGGACATTTTGAGTATCTTCGAGTTCCCTTCGGGCTTACCAACGCCCCACGGTTTTTCCAAAGAACAATGGCAAATATTCTTGGATTTCTGCCATTCCTAAAAGTCTTCTTGGACGATATTCTAATTTTTTCAAAAACAGAAAATGAACACTCAGAACATTTGAACCAAGTCTTAGACGTTCTTCTTTCAAAAGGCATGACTATCAACTTTAATAAATCGACTTTTTTTCAACAATCCGTCAAATATCTCGGCCACATCATTTCCGAAAAAGGAATTCAAGCAGATACGAGCCGCTTAAATGGAATTTTTCTTGTCGATACTCCTAAAACCAAGCGACAAATACAAAAAATCATTGGCTCAATCAACTGGTTTAGACCATTTATCCCTAATCTCAGTCAAAAGATAGCCCCCCTTACAAAAAAATTAAATAATGCTGCCCGATTTTCATGGACGCCAGAAGATAAAAAAATCGTCGATAACCTCATTAAAGAAATAAAATCCCAAACATTACTTACAACGCCCGATTGGAAAATGCCGTTTACAATCGATACAGACGCTTCAATAATAGCAATCGGAGCTGTCCTCTACCAAGATCACGGAACAATTGGATTTTTTAGTAAAAGACTAACCTCCTCTGAAGCCGACTACACAAACACAGAACGAGAATTATTAGCAGTCGTCAGGGCACTTCAACACTTTCTTATATCATATATGGCTGTAAAATCATTGTTCAAACTGATCATGCAAACCTAATCGACTCACCCGAACTCCACACATCACGCGCGCAGCGATGGAAACTTCTACTAGAAGAGTACGATCTCGTCATTAAATATCAACGTGGTGAGAATAACATAATAGCGGATACTCTATCTCGGTGCACATTAATCCGAGAGAAGGAAAACGAATCAATTTTAGAAAGAATAGAAAGATCGTTAACTAAACCGACACAGTATGACAATAAAGGTCGACCAATAGTCAAGAAGTCCGAGGCAAAAAATTTGGTGAAGGAAATCTTTGACTGGCTTGGACATCCAGGATCCAAAACTCTGACAACAACGGTCAACAGATTTTTAAAAATACCAAACCTAACAAAACTGGCGAAAATGGCAAGACGAAATTGCATGAATTGTCAACACGTTCAAATAGGTCGAAGAAATTATGGAACATTAATGGGTAAATTACAAGAAACGATACCCTTCAAAGATATTGCAACAGATATCATAGGACCAATACCAACATCCAAATTCTCAGGACGCCACGCAAACGAGAAATTCTGGATACTTACATTAATTGATCGATGCACCCATTGGGTTGAACTTTTTCCCATATACGACCTTAAACCACAAACTGCCATCAAATACATAGAACAGTGGACAAAAATGAACGGCCTTCCTCAATCAATTCTCAGTGACCAAGGTCGAACCTATGCGTCTACCACGTTCAAGGAAGAAATGACAAAAAAAGGAATAAAACAAATTTTTGCATCTGCATACAGCCCAACCAGTAACGGAATGTCAGAACGCATTAACCAAGGAATTATGTTTGTACTTAGACACTATTCCTACCTTAGCATAAGGTCAGCAGTACAGCTAGCAGAAAGAAGACTGCGTTTATGTTTTCACAGAGGTCTAGGATGCACACCCTATGAACTAGTATGGAACTCCCATCCATGCAACTATGGAAAACTTGGGTGCTTACTGACACCACAAGACGCCTATCTACAAAATATAAAAACAACTGACATGAGTCGTAAAGAAGAAAACAAGAAGAGACAAAAAGGCTGGAAACCTACTATTGACGCCCTAGTATTTCGACAATCCAACGAAGTGGGAAAACTTTCACCTAACTGGGATGGTCCCTACACCATACAAAAAGTTTATCCTAACGAAATGACAGTGATCCTCACCAATGGTAACCGGACAACAAGGACAAACATTCGACACATCCGACCTCTTGTGGGTGGGGAGAATGCGGTGCACCAGGGCGTAAGAAACCGCTCTGATAACCGCCTTGCTGAGACCCCATAAGGGCGGGATTGCGGCTAACGATTAGAATATATAATTATTTGTTAGTCTATCCTATGTTCAACTTATTTTTGAAAAATCCAAGTGCCAATCTTTCAGGGCACGGCATATATAATAGTCCATGTCATTCGCTGATTCGCTGATCGGGAACGCTCAATTGCGCAACTGCGAATAAAAAAAATTATTTTATTATTAAATGTGGAAAAAAAACATATAAATAGCTTAACTCATCATGGAGAAGCACAATTTTAAAATATGGCAATGGTTGACCCTTATAATAATCCTCCATTCTCCATTATTCTTGCGCAGGCTCATTGTCGTTTTTTTTATTTTTTTTCAATAAATCATTAAATTAACCATAATTGATGATTAAAAAATTTGAAAAACTAAAAAATAGCATAATTTGACCTTAGAAAATTTCAGTTCGCAAAATTATAATTAAAATCCAACCGACAGATAGTTTTGATGCTTTGGTCGCTACATGAATTCTCCCTGGAAGTTATCAAGGCTATTTTATTCCCAAATTTCATCTATATATAACGAGTTTGTTTGATTTTTGTGCGATAATAATCTCTTAAAATTATACTTAATGGTATTTCTGCATCTGAATTAGGAACTTTCGTTTAAAGAAAATCTTTGAATTTGCGTCATTTTTGACGGGTCAACTTCTAGTATTTGAATAATAATAGAGTTTATTGATGAAAAAATCAGCTTTTGATTCATTGATTAACTATAATCATCATAAAGATATTTTAAATGTGTGAAAACCTGAAGGAAAGGATCAGAGACTTCATAATGGAAAACCATTCATTTATATGGCTTCAGTGTTGTCTCAATTAATTTTCGTTCAAAAAAAGGAAACGATTTAATTCATAAATAAAAAAAATTTTAAATTAAAATTTGATAAATAAAAAGTCTAAGGTTTAAGTTACGACATTATTTTATTGACATAAAATAAGAAATCATCTTAAGAAAATAAATCAAAATGGATTTACCGTCTGGATTCAAATTACTGACTTAATAATATTAACAAAGAGTAAAAATTAAAAACTTTAATCATTAATTTAATTAGAGGACTCAAGAGTATTAAGATACGAAAAATATGAACCAACTGAATTAATTATTGATACGAAGAAATTGACTAATTAGATTATCGCATCAATTTTAAATCATTTTTTAATATATTTCTTCAATTCAAGACAATGGTGAAACATTTATAAAATTAAAATAAGGCGTAAATTCAATCTTGGTTTATCAAATGCGACAACCATATTGGGCAGGCGTACATAATTTGATAATAGGAATAAAAAAAATTTCTGTTTAAGAGATTGTTTAAATATCTTAAAATATTTTTATTTGTGTAAATATTTACATTGTGGTCTTTATGGCGCCAACGAAATCAGTCTTTAAAAATTAAATTTTTATTTAAATAAATAGATAATAAATATTTCGAGAAATTATTTGGAATAAATTTTGGCCGAAACGCGCGATTTACTAGATTAAAAGATTATCTTTAAAATTCTTTGAAAGGTAGCCGAAAGGCACACATGTTATGTAGATTTAACATTTTAAATCATGTCTGATAGATTTTTTTTAATTTTACGACATATTTTTACAACTAAATTATTTTTTCCTTTATTTGTTCCATATATGGAATATTACGTCACTACACCCCCTTACAAACGATGTTTTTTTAACTTATATAATTTTAAAAATCTACCATTTAATCATAATCCATATTTGATAATTGACTAATCATGAACGAAAATTCTTTATTAGGATTTTTCAAAATTGGATAACATATTACGGTTAACGCCAGAGGGAAAAACGTTACATTTTTCCGTTTTTGTTGCAGTTACCAGAACATAGATGGAAAAAAACAAGTTGATATGACTTAAGAGATCCTTAAGATGAACGTATAAGAGTTGCCGGCTAAAGTTTCTTATCTCTAATCTGAGATTATAAGATTCGCGCCCACGCAATTAAGGGATTTGCATGAAAACAGTCCTATGGGAAATGTTGACACATCAATTAGTGAATTAATTATTAGATTAATATAATTTTGATTTTAAATATGAGGGTTCTTCTTGTTTTTGATTGTTTCACTATTTATTAGAGGATTAAATCTGCAAATCTCTTTAAATCCTATGTATGTGGCGGATTTCCAGATAATCCCTCCTACTAACGCTTTGTAAAATCACTTGACACTATGAATAATCTGGCCAATCTTTCATTTCCTTCCGACAATCCCTGTGGCGACCATTTAAATAAAGAAAATATTAGTGTTCTTTCATTAAATGATACAAAAGCATTTTCCACTCCAAAAGCCAAACGTCAATTCGGAACTCCTCTCAATACAAATACTGGTGAAAAAAAAATAATAACAAATTCTGATACAGCTTCACAACCCGATGTCAGTAATACGTGTGAATCTGAGATTTATGATCTACAAGCTGATGCAGGTAAATTCAGATAAGAATTAATCCTTTTAATATGATAATTAGCTTTTATTTTTCTTAAGTTTTTTTAAACAATTAGATGCTAGTTCAGATCAGAAGAAAAAACGTCGAGAGCGAACTACCTTTACAAAACTTCAGATTTCAGCTATGCTAGAAATATACCGACAGACAAGCTATCCTGATGTTTCTACACGCGAGGTACTTGCAAAAAAGATCGGTGTTCCTGAATCGCGTATCCAAGTTTGGTTTAAGAATCGTCGAGCTAAGGGACGGAAAGAAACAAAGACCTCGCAACTGCAATCATCTGATATGACCGATCATGATTATTCATTTGGAAATGAAAAGACTATGTGTCCAACCCATATTGATCGAAATCTTCTTCCAAAGATTCCATCAGCCTATAATCATAATAATTTTAATATGGATCAGAATTGTGTTCCAACTGGTCATATTCCTCTTAACGTTCAAATGAATCACCGATTATTTGGAATCTCTGGATATGTTCACAACCCGAATCAAATTATCAGCAATGATAACTCGTCATTCGAATCTACCCAACAATCTTCTCACTACGGACCTATCGGAAACTGCCCAATACCTTGTCCACCAGGCTACATGTATGTGTTGAAATATTAATTAGACTTTCTCACGGAGGACAGGGAATGTATTTTGTAAACAACGGAATGTATCATCCACATCTACGATATTATCCCACTATGTACGGAAATCAAAGTCATCAAACAACTTCCGACCAATAAAGCTGTTTATATTTGTGCCCAAACTCATAGACTACCCGTATATACCCTTTTACGTATACCTCCTTTTTTTTACCTTCTTTTTATTCTTGTCTTTAATTTGGTAATCCCTAACTATATTAGCTGTTAACTAATAAATAACAAGAATTTTTTCAAATCATTAGCAGATTTTACGCGACAAATACCTGCTCTTTGTATAATTTAGCTTGGGCTGTGCATAATCTGACTTTTGTAGTTCTATATAATCAGGCTTATGATCATAAACCTTATACCTTTTTAACTTACCATAAAATTATCTTAATTTTTTTATCCGCCCTTTTTGCCTATATTTATATATTTTATCCACAAAAATTATTATTCTTTAATATCCAAGATTATCCCTAAAACGGATGCGTTCACCAATTTTATCATAAAATTTCGGAATTTTATGGTGTCATGCGAATAATTTATTATTTTCTGGTGATTAAAAATTAATAATTAAATCTGTATTATATTAAATGATAATTATGACTTTATCTTCATAATACGTATTAGCAAAAGATTAACTGTTTAAAATTATATGTATGCTTGATCATCACAAATAATAACTTCCCAGAATCCATCTTTAAATTCAATATTTTATTTAAATTAAGTTATTTTTTTCATTTATTCCTAATCTTATAGAAAAAAATTTGTTGTGTGTCACAATTCTTTGTGTGTTTAGTACTCAATAGGACTTGAAAGTTATGTATTCACCACCTATTGTTCATTGTCTATTGTCTCACGAGCAGCTTTTTTATTCCTTTTTAAAAAATTTAAATCATTAATGAAAGTAAATTAATCAGTTAATAAGTTGTCCGATTCATGATCTCCGGGTTTCCCAAAAAATGTGGTACAGAACTAACATCAATTTTTTCCATAATTCATGATGTCCTAAAAAAGTTTAATAACTGCCGGGACTTTGAAAACAGTTCAGTAGTGATTATCCCTCTAGTTTAAATACCGCTTATTTGAAACATGTCCATAAATTAGACATTTTTCTGCAGCCAGTATAAATTAAATCTTATCATTACGCGATTTAATTAATTTTAAGAGATGTCAATCAATTCTGGGTATTTTAACGCGGCTTATTTATCAACGAAAGCTCAAATGTGATGAGCCAGTCAAAAAATTACATAAAATTTTCAACCTCAGAAACTCATTATTGATCCAAGTATACAACAAGAAACCTTAAAAATTTTAAATCATATTTTATTTTCAATATGAAACTTTAGCATCATAAGAGAGTCAAGAAAAGAGGGTAAAAATTAGATAATTTTTGAATATACCCTAAACGATAGTTCTGCTTTCAAATCAGATGATAATAAGTAATTTAAAAATAAGAGAAAACACTCCATATATATGTATGAAAGCTACTGCTACTGTAAGTATTCTCTAGTAACAAAGAATAATTATAATGCTTAAAACATTTATTTAAAGATTACTGATTCAAAAATTAATTCAATATATCTAAAAAACTCGATTGGGCCCATTAACTAGCATGACTAACTGCACCTAATTTCAATTGGACAGATCCGAATATTAGGAAAAAAATTTCGGATAAAAATTTTATGATCAATCAATGCTAAAATAAATTTAACCGACATTTTTTAAAAAGGTAGTGATGATTTCCTTCGATAAACCGACATTAAACTTAATCTTTACTTCAAATCCGGTCACGAAAAATTATTTGTCGCAATTTTAAAACAAAAAAAATTTTAAATGTCACGAATTTTTTTCGTTGTCCTGAATTTTCACCAAAAATGGATGTTCACGATCATTACCGGGTTTTGCTTTGTTTTACATCCACCGTGATAATCTTCCTCATCCACCATTAGGATCTTTCTCGGCCACCATGATAATCTTTCTCATCCACCATGATTTTGTTTTACATCCACTTTTATCTAGCGTAAATATTTTAATATTTTTAGTTTGAGAAAGCCACAAATTAATTTAACAAAATTTCAAGAAAATCATCCGTAAAAAATTTTAATGTAAAGAAAATTTAGTAAAATTAGAGATAATTATATAATAAATTTCACTCTCTTTCGATGTCTTCAAGGCGCTGGCATCTTTCAAAGAAACTTTCTGAGTGAGAAAAATAATTTGATAGATTGATATTATTTATTTGGTTGGCAGCATTTGTCATTCTATTCAAGAGATCCTGTCTTCCTGTTGGGGCCGTATTTCTTCTTACATTATTTTTGATGTGTGAAAATACTTCCTCGCATGGATTAAGAAAAGGCGAGTAAGCAGGAAGATATCGGAACGATATATTGCTAGACTGAGGTAGTTCAGATGAATGGTGAAAATTTACATTATCCATTACTATTGTAAAAGTTTCATTCTGTCCAAGAATGTCAAAAATAGTCCTCATGAAGGATTGAAATATATTTGAATTAACTGATGATGATACAGCTTCGCAGTGAATTAAATTTGACCCGCTTATAGCCAAAATCATGGTAATATTGGTTCCTCTTTGTCGAATAATTGGATTTGGAGTTTGTCCACGTGGCGCCCATGAATGGCTTCGGAACATATGCAGATTAAATGGACTTTCGTCAATAAAAATAATATTTCGGTATCGGAATATTATTGAATTCGATGTGTACCAGCGAATATATTCGACTCGTTGTTGCTTAATGTCTAAATCGTTTCTTCTTGCGTAGATAGGTCGCGAAACCTTATACGTGAACCCTAATGATTTGACCCATCGCCAAACAGTCGTTAAATTTGCGTCGATATTTATGTTTTTTTTTATTTCTTGAATATGTAATAATGTCAATATTATTCTAATCTACGCGTGCGTTTATGTCTTACATTCCTTCCCTTTTTGGTGGATCGAATCCATACTGATGTGGTCTTTTTAAATGGTCTCTTCTTCGCAGATTGTACTGTTTACTTGTGAGGTCATCGATCTCTGGGTTGGCTTTAAATGATAGTGCTTCCCATTTTGATTCGTTGTTGGATAAATCTCTGCTTCCTCTTGGGTCCGGTTTGATCGAGTCGATGCTAACTGTTTTAACTTTTCCTTTTTCATTTTTTATTTTGACTACTTTACCGATTAAAGCTATAACTGTCCAGCCACCTTGCCAGAACTTACTGATTTTGCTCTTTGTTGGTATTTTAATAAAAACACGTTCATTTTCTTTTGGTTTCCAAATATTATCGTTTATTTTGTCAAAATATTTTTTCTGAGTGTTTTTACTTTCGCAGATATTTCTGTCCATTTCTTCCCACACTGATGCCAAATTTTGCTTTATTCCAAAGTAATGGGACACTTCATCCACAAATTTATCATTTTTAAATATCAAATTTTCTTGATTTCGTCCAAACATGGCTTCGTATGGTGTGAATTTAGTAGCTGTGTGTCGCGAGTTATTATATGAATGTAGAACAAACGGTAAGGCTGTTTCCCAGTCTTCCTGTTGGTCCAAAGTTTTACGAAAAGCGTTTATAATAGAACGATTTGCACGTTCGACAAGCCCGTTGCACTGGGGGTGGTATGGTGTAGTATGCGCTTTTTCTATTTTGAGTTTTTCACACATTTCTTTGAATATTTTTGACTCAAAATTTCTTCCTTGGTCGGATAATATCTTTCGCGGGAATCCGAATCGGCAAAATATTAACACCAATGCTTCAACTATAGTTTTTGATAGTTGATTTTTTATTGGGATAGCTTCGAGCCACTTTGTAAAGTGGTCTTGTCAAACAATCAAGTATCTGTTTTCCGAAAACATCGGGAGCTCAAGGATGTCAACTGACACCATATCCCATGGCCTTCCGATGGAGATCGGTTCTAGTTTAAATTTTCTTTCTTGTCGACTTGCCATCAGACATTCAGGACAACTCAAGATAAAATTATTAGTATCAGTATAAACTCCGGGCCAGTAGCCGATTTTTATTACATTATCAAGCGTTTTTCTTTCACCGACATGTGAAGCTAATGGTGAGCTGTGGCAGTACGAGAGTAATTTATGCCTCAAACTTAAGGGAATTATTTTGTAATTTTGAGGAGGTTTGTCAGGGTAAATAGAATATCTTCGGCATAAAATTCCATTATCTATATTCAATTGGTGTCTAATTTGATAATATTTTTTTAAAACTCCATCATCGTCTTTATTTTTTCCCAATTTTTACTTTTTAATTTCGTTAAGACTTTCGAAATGTAAATATCGTTTTTTGTTCTTCTATAAATTCAGCATCTGATAATATTGGTTCTAATTCGGTCATAAGGCATATTCTTGATAGAGCGTCAGCATTTAAATTACTAGAACCGCTCCTATGCTTAATTGTAAAGTCAAACTCTTGAATCGTTAGCAGCCATCTTCACACTCTTCCATTACCAATTTTATTATTCAGCAACCATTTCAAAGGTTCATGATCAGTATGAATGGTAAATGGTTTTCCTAAAAGATATTGCCTCCAGGTCTTCAGTGCGTATACGATAGCTAATGCTTCCAGCTCATACGTAGAATAACGCTTCTCAGCATTGCTTAGAACTCGACTGGCATAGGCTACTACGTTACTATTTTGCTCTAATATGCATCCAAGGGCCACATTGCTGGCATCAGTAACAACTTTAAATTCTAAGTTCATGTCAGGATAGACTAAGACCGGTTCAGAGCACAAACATTTTTTAAGATGGTTGAACGATTCTTCCATTTGGGCCGTCCAGTTAAAGTCTTCAGTGTTGGTTACACTATCGTGCAAGGGTTTAGCAATATCGGAGAAATCCTTTATGTGTCGACGATAATATGAAGCCATCCCTATAAAGCGCTGGACTTCTTCTATTTCTCTTGCGAGGAAATCCATTTTCTTAGAGATTTCATTATCTTTGTTTTCAGCTGCAGGGGATTCAATTCTGGAGGTAGAAATATGCAATGCGTCCGGTGATTCTAAAGATTTTATCCGATTGCATTTATCGATAACTTGATCAAGCGTATTGACAGTTAAGTCCGACAAAATTGCCTTTCCAAACTCTCTTGGGACCATTTCGACGAATTTGTCGTATGTTAGCTTGTTTCGATTTTCGGAAGAAAATTCCGGATAAAGGGTGTTCACCAATTTTTTTATTGTATGGGCATAAGAGCTAAATGATTCTGTTGATGCTTTTTTACAGTTGTCCAATTCATTTTTAGTGGTAAAACGGTCTCCTCCGAACTTTGTTCTTAACTCGTTGCATGATTTCACAAAATTTAATTTAGTTTTCTCGGGTAACGATATATAAACATCCAAGGCTTCGCCTTCTAAATAGACAGGCAGTATCTTTGCCTTTTCGTCGTCCATCACTATTGAATTCGCATTAAGAACGAATTCGAATTTTGTAAGCCATGACGAGAAGTCGCCACAACTGAAAATTTTCATTTGCGTAAAAAAATTCATCCTTGAACCACTTTCTGCTACCATTGTAATAATGTCAATATTATTCTAATCTACGCGTGCGTTTATGTCTTACAAATACTATGGGTTTTGCTGTCATTTATCAAAGACATTATTTGTAATTTTAATTCATCGTTGAGAATGGTATGACATGACCCACCTTTTCTTCCTGGTAAGACTGAATTTGTTTGGTTGTATCGCTTGACAATTGATTGTACTGAAGATCGTGGTATTTTTAGAACTTGAGCCGTATCTCTTTGAGACTTACCTTCATCAACAACCATTCTGATGAGTATTTTTCTTAAATCCGTAGAAATAGTCCCTCTCTTATTTATATTCGTATTTCCCTCCATTAAAAAAATAGCGCATGTAGAAAGTGGATGTAAAAAAAAATCATGGTGGATGAGAAAGATTATCACGGTGGCCGAGAAAGATCCTAATGGTGGATGAGAAAGATCATCACGGTGGATGCAAAAGAAAGCAAAACCCGGTAACTCAACCCTGTAACTTACACCCTTTTAATTAAGTTGTCAATTTGAGTGAATGTTGGCATCAATTGGTATCGGTCTTAATATTCATCGAAGCAACTTTTTTATCGTTTTCACTTGAATTTACTCAAATTGAAATTTTTAGCTAAATTTTCTCGCAACATTTAATTAAGATTTTAAAAGAAAATACTAAAAAATTGAATTCATCATTAATTCTTGAGAACTATTATAACACCTTGTAAATTTTTCAAAAAATTCATGATGGATCGGTAAAAACATCAAGAATTATTAAGTTGCAGCATTTATTCTTCACACGAATAATTCATTAGTTATTAGAGGTGTTTATCTCCCTAGATTATTTTATACTATGCAAAATACTGTTGCTGGAGCTACATTTTTTTATTTTTACTTTTATGTAAAACAATATTGAATTTTAAAAGCTTTTATTCTGGCTGTTATTGTTATGCAGTTCTAGCATATCAACAAAACTTTCAAAATGACTCAGAATTTTAATCACAACACTCTTGAAAGAAGATTTACCAGCTAAAAGAAAAAATTACCGTACATTAAAATTTTTTAATAGGCGAAGTTTTGAAGATTCGTCTCCTGTGATAATACATAAGCCATTAGAAAACCTCAAATGCCAGATGGAGCACTATTAACTATAAAAAATAAAGAAATTTCGTCATTTATTGATTATCTTACGAATACATACAAGATTCCAAGAATCTGTAAAATAAAAAATAGCTTGTTAGTCAAACCCAAGTCGATGACTGTTTTAGTACGGGTCAAAAGTATGGACCGCATTTTTCAAATAACTCTTTCTGAATTCTAAAGAAGATATGTCTTTTAAAGGTTAGGATGTTGGTTATGTACGGTGGTAAATTCAACTAAATCAGACTTTAAGAAATTAAAAAATTCCTTTTATTCATTATTCACCCCCTAAATATACGACATTTCAATGACCATTCGTAACATAGAACAAGAACGACATCAAATTTTATGATTTCACAACTAAATCAATTAATTGTGATTTACTCAGCGAATTTTTGATTTATGATATTGAAAATTATATAAAATAAATATAATTTCAGTGATACCTCGCATAACGTACTTAATTCGTTCTAGTAGTAAGTTCTTTATTCGAAAGGATCATTATGCGAGGCATGCTTTGTACTAAAATAAAATCATAAAAAAGTATATTTGTATCTCAAAACGAAAATTAAAACCTAGGTTTTGAGAAATTTTGCGTGTTAATATTGCTCAATTTCAAAAACATATCGTATTTCATAACAAATAAGCGTGCTTAAGCGAAATGATTGAATCTGATTTAGTTCGATGTGCGAAGCAAGGTTCGTTACTCGAGTTATCAATGAACAAAAAAAAAGTAGGTTGTGCGCAGCATACGTTATCCGAGGATTACGTTATACAAGGTATCAGTGTATTTTTAAATAAGGCAACGGAAATTTTAAACTTTTTGCTGACAACTCTGCCAAGAAAATTATTAAATCAACTATCTGTCAACGTATTTGAAATTTTTTACACCGAAAGAAGAGATTATTTCTTTTATAAAACTTATTTTAATGATTAATGTCATTAAAAACAATCGGAGAATCATTCAAAATAACTTAAGATCCAGAAATATTCCTTCAAAATCAAATAATATCTGAATATTTAATGCAAATTGAAATCTGTTAGCAAATATTATGTAAGGAGTTACAGTGTAGGGATATGTAAACAAAATTTTATTCAATAAATAAGTTCTTTTTGTTTTAATTATTTTTTGGTCAGTTAACTGAAGTAAAAAACATAATGAAGATAAGTAAAAGAGAACGTTAATACCGGTAAATTCAGCATTTAACGAAAATCATATAAAAATCCCACTCATCCTTTCAAACACCCTCACTACATCCCATTTCTACAATATGGAATTTTCTATCACAATATTCGATAATAATCAGCGTTAATTCAGATATTTATGCATATTATCAAGTTGAAATGGTAATTTTGTATTATTGTGCACATTAAATAAATTTATTCTGAATAAAGAAGCCCCATCTCTCATTAACACTATATACATTCAAGTCTGTCTGCTTCTTTAAATCCGAATAACACGATAGTAATCCTTAATTTACTAAAAAGATAATTTTTTGATATGGATTATTGAAATAAAAGAATTTGTATCGATAACCTGTTAGGAAATATTTTATCTGCTAATATATCATCATCCACACAGAAACTAAGTGTAGCCTTATGGTATGCATGTGTGAGATTCATCATAGAGAAATAAAATGTTAAGATTATTAACTGCTGAAATTACCAAATAGATGTTTTCTAATTTTAACATCAGGATAAATAGGGTGTTGTGATTTATCTCACTTAAAAACCACCTTATTCCATAAAATATACTCCGAGAATATCAATACCGGTATTGGTTCTGGAACAAAAAGATAGGCTAATATTCTAAAGAATTTTTTACATTGATTGATGATGCAAAAGGAAGTCACTTACACAGAAAGAGGTTAGGGTTGACAAAAAGGACTAAATTTAGGCATAAAACGTAGGTACAGTCACAGCACAAAGAACATGCCTATAAGCGTTTGGAAACAAAATATTTTTTTCATTGAAATCTCACAATTTAGGATTATTCTGATCATGTTGCTTTTTTAATTATTAAAACATGAATGTACATAAGATTTAAGGGATAACTCTGTGATTGGTGTCTCATATTATTCACACCTGTTGTTTAAAATAGCTGCAAGTTGATCGCATTCAATTAAAAAACAAGTTCGACAGCTCCTCCTTGCTCAACTAAATTTATGAAACTTTTTTAGGATTATTATTTGACAAAAGAACGGCGATTAGATCTCAATTAATCATAAAAGTAATGAAATATTGTGAAAATTGTTTGAGATATCAATTCTTGGCTTGAATATTTGTATATTATGAACTTTAATGTCATCGAATGTAGCACTTTGGTTCCATTAATCTTAAAAATAAAATTTAAAGTCATAAGTGACGTTTTCAGAAAAAGATAATTTTAAAAAATTACTCTGCTGCCTCATAATGTATTATTTATCCATTTTTTCACAACATTTCAAAGACGTAGGAAAGCAGTTAAGAAAAATCAGATAGCGGACGCTGCTTGCGACACTATGGACCTCTTGGTCGCAAGCATCGCGAAGGCTTAGTGGGTGTATAAGATGCCAAGTCCCACACTACCATAGCTGGTCGTCTCTGGTGTCTAAGCGGGGAAGGAAGTATAAGTGAGGACCACGACCCGGACCCCAAATTCCACCGGTAAAGTTTCTAAGAAATGAGTGATCTGGGCTTCAGCAGAAAGACTTAAGGTGCCATGAATGATTTCCTCAGGCAATTGGAATAAAAATAGTTAAGAAAAAATAGAGACATGTCTGCCAATTAAAACCACTTAGTAACCAGATCTAAAAAATTAAAAGCAGTTCAACTCTGTATTTTATGGATTTTTCTCTCTAAAAAAGTTAAAATAAATACCTAGATGTTTTAGAAATAATAACAATAAAGAATCACGATATGCAGAAACGCAAAGATGTTAGCGATAAAACAACCTTCAAAAATGAAATTAATTTTCAACAATGATACCAACTGACAGTTGAATTCTGTCAAAGTATATATTAATGGTGAAATTAGAGCAAAAAAACAATCATTATCAAAGACCATGATTTTTATATGATCTATACTTGTAACGAAGAAAAATTTAAGTTAAACATAATGGCAGATAGATCAACAATATTGCAAAAATATGCCTAAAAATCGTGTAAGACATAATGATAACTCTTAACTATAAACGCTAAATTCTTGCGGAATTGAGTTTTGCAAAATTTGAACATTTTAAACAAATTTTTATCTTTTTTCACCATCTGCAATGTTCTTTCTATTCTAACCACAGATAAGAAAACAAAGGTTCATCTCTGTATTGCAACATCGAGCTTGCAAAAAACCTTGTCAGTCAGCAATTGAATTTTTAGCGGGAATGCTGAAAGAAAGCCTACACAATAAAAATCGTCCTACTTTTGGCTATTATATATAGTCATCAACTGCAAAGCATGATATCAGCTATTTGTTAATTCATGGAAGAGACATAGAATACCTTGGACTTGGATAATTAAACTGTGCTGTAATAAACAAGAGTTTTTGTGTGAAATAATTTTAGTATAACTTTTAGATGGAAGGAATGACGAAAACACAAGATTTCCAATAACTTTAGCTGTTTTTTTTGAATATTAAAACCTAATATGGACGTGTATGTAAAAATAACCAATTTCATATGTTTATTTGCATTTAATTCTGTTTAAAGATGTTTGGCACCTCTAAATAAGACAATTATCACAATGGTTATTGGGCATGAGTTTTTTGATAGAAATTTTTATAAATCCGGTTATAAAATCAATTAAAATTTGGATTCATATCACTTAAAATATTTAATCCACCAGGCAGAGTATGCAGATAAGTATAAATCTAATATTAATAATGTAGACAGATGATGTAATCTATATCAATGCATAATTTCTTGATAAATGTCTGAAAATGTGATGCGTCGATCTGATAAACGTAGAGGTGCATTTTTGTCAATTTGGTTAAATGATTTCAAGATTTTTTATCCGATCCATAATAATTCAAAAAATTATCCAATGTCATAAACATTCCAGATCATATTGATTTTAACAAGCAAAGAATTTATGGCCCTTTAGCCGAAGATAGTTGCTAATTAGAACCAAAATGCTGAAATATTTACAAATGGAAAATATTATATCATATCCAATTCCCCCCTCCCCGCCATAATTTTTAGACTAAACGATTGTGCATCAAAAATGTTTAGTTCTTGACAAATCTATATTCCTTGTTGCGATGCAATCATGCCTAATTTTGATCGTGGTTGTTCAGTCACTTTTCAAGAAAAATAAGTAAATGGATGATGAAAATAAAATAAACTGTGAATTCACAGACTAAATTGACAAAAAATCGTTAATCTTCATTCTTATCTTTTCCCTTAAATATATTTTATATTTTCAAATCCAAAAGGGAGGATGGGAAATCTTAAGAAAGTGAATAATCGATCGACTAAAAATTGCAAAAAATATTTTTCTAATCTATAATTTTGCTTTTTGGCGAAGTATTTTTCGTTTTATAAAAATTTTTTTTACTCATTTAACTATGATATAAAAAATTAACGAATTTCAGAGAGCGGAAGCCCCTAGCGGCATCTTTGAACAAGTTGCTGCACTCAACCTGATAATTTAGTGAGTGAAATGCGAATCAAGTGCGATAATACCAGAGCTGGTCGTCCTTGTTGTCTAAGAGGAGTCGTAACGATGAACAGAGACACAACGATCTCGTCAGAAAATCCCACCAGTAAACTCGCTTGTGAGATGGCTAGAGCTTGACTATGGCAGAACAAGCTAAGGTGTCGTGAAAGACTTCCTCAGGCAATTAATATAAAATTATTGAATTTAATATTTGAACATGTCATTTACATGTTAAAAATTTATTCTAAGCGTTATGGTTTTGCATGGATTGACTGTTTACACTAAAAAGCAACAAAAGAGAGTAGGATGAAGAGTTTGTATAAAAATTCCTGTTTTATTGATCGTGATTAATTGATAAATTCTAACGGTTGATTTTTTTAGACCTTTGACCTTTAGAATGAAGAATGAAACGCAGATATAACAAGGATAAGCATAAACAGGAAAGACTAAAAACTATTTTTATCTAGTTTTATAATTATTTTTTCGTCGGGATAAGGAGGTAGACATAAATCGTACTGTGAAACCAGAGTTGGTGGCAAAAATCGCCCTCCAAGGTAAATATTTTTTCCTCTGAAGGCTTTTACGCAAATTTTTGGTGCGGATAAACAAACAATGGTTTCAGGCTTTACACATATACTTTGGTCTAAAGCGGTGTCGTTGTCTGTAGAATCAACAAGCCAACCTAAGCTTGACATGAATCAATACCTGATGGAACATCTACTGAGCATATAGGAGTTGATGAAGAGCTAAGTATTTTTATAATACCTTCGAAATTTGGGCGAAGAGGCGGCTTAAAACTGAATCCGAAAATGGCGTCGACGATAAGATCAAACTCTTTATTAGAGACAGATTTATAAAATTCCGACTCGCTCAGCTGAGGAATATTATATAACTCCATTTGGCTGATGTAACTTTGTGCCAGTTCAGAAGTGCCAAATTTGCTACAGAAATACGAAACTTCAAATCCCTTATATCACGTATTGTAACTAACCATCATTTTCAAATTTCTTCCACAAACTAATCCATCAAGTCCGTTATTACCAGGGCCAGCACATATTAGAATTTTTTTGAAATCATTTTGTTTATAGCTGTCGTAAATAGCATGTGAAACACTCAATCCAGCTAATTCGACTAGTTGCGGAATTGTGAACTTGTATTTTTCAACCAATTCTTTATCTATTGATTGGGCTTCCTTCTGACCAATAAACTTCATTAAGGTGCCAAGATGCCTCAATAGCCGCATTCGCCGGGATCCATTTAAAACTAATTTACAGTGTAAAATTATCGTTTTTTCTAATGATACCAACCTGTTTAATTCTTGTATTTAGTTAGCGATGGTGGAAAGTTTTCACTGATTTTAGTTATTTTTTGTAAGATGATAAAATTCCGGGATATGCGCCCTTGGGAATTTACAAAAAAGGCCTTATAAAATCAATCAAATAGATTAATTTGCTTATCATATGGTTTAAATATGAGAAATTTTTATGATTCCTTCATTTATGTCACCTTGACTACGACTTCAATAATTTTATAAAGGATATTCGAAACTTATTTAAAGGCTGAGCCTTTAGTGTTCAAAATCACAGAAAAAGTCTAATATTTTCCTTTGATAGCTATTTTATATTATAAAAAGCTACATCTCGTAAAACGCCTTAAATAGATACACTTTCTGTCTAGACTCTTTTTAAAGTACCAAATGTTGGGGTTATAAACCAATTGTAGTACCGTTAACCCTCTCTTATTTTCCATCCTCTGTTATATACCAAGTTTGAAAAGTTTTGAGCAGATTAACTATTTTTCTGTGTAATTTTCCTTATACAGTGATACCTAGCATAACGTACTTTTTTTGCAAATAGATTCCTAACATTACGAACCCTGCTTCGCACAATGAACTAAATCAGATTCGACTATTTCGCTTAAGCGCGCGTCTTTGCCATTAATTACCATGTGTTGTTGAGATCGAACGATATCAACACACAAAATTGCTCCAAACCTAGGTTTTAATTTTTTGTTATTGTATTTTGGTACAAAGCAGGCTTAGCATAGCGATAGTTTCGCATAAAGAACTTACTCCTGGAACGAATAAAGTATGCTATGCGAGGTATAACTATATTAAAAATACACTTTTAAAATTCATCGAATTGTCCATTTAAATAAAAATTTATAGAGAATAATAAATGAATGTAATTTAAATAAATCATTACATTTATAGATTGGCAGAAATGGTTAATGCATTTTGTGACATTTTACATTAAAAAAATGATTTAACAAAAATATATTGATGTTTGAAACGAAATTAACAAAAAAAAACGATGATGGATCAAACCGATGGCAAAATAGATTAAAAAGTATATTTATCTAATATTGAAAATAAAATCTGCCGAATCAGGAACAAGTTTAAATATTGATTCCACGAATTTTTATCAGAAGCCAAAATAACAGACTACAAAATATAAAAAAGAAAAGCTATACAGTAGGGCCCTGCGGATATTTGAATCGAATCTCACTTTAATTGAATCGTTATATAGCTGACAGACAATATTATTAACTAAATTAAAATGTCTGGTGTCTTTCAGGACTCAATCTGCATCCTTTGAATACGCAAAGAATTTTTAGAAATGAAGAGTAGCAGCTAAATATGCGTAATTTTCTATATTTAATATCACATTGTATAAAGATTTAATTTCTTAAATATCTAAGCTGAAAATATATGGATGGTTAACCAATGCATAACTCGTTAAATAATTATTTATGCATTCAGAAGCCTTACTAACGCATTTTATCAAATAATTTTTCCACTGTCAATGGATTTATCAAATTATATTTATTTTTTCCTTAAAATATTTGCATAAAGTTGGATTACAGTATAAAATTTGCCGTTTAGGTCGAAGTAAAAATTATTAGCTTGCGTGTAGTCGATTCGATTAAAAAAAATTACGATTAGCAGGTCCCTTCTATTCAGCTGCGAGGAAAAAATATTTTTATGATTAATCCCGTTAAAAATTTTAGCTTTTAAACTCGAAAAGGTGTTAGGATAGATACAAATGGAGATTCACACTTTTGATATAGAAATACAGGTTTACACTCCCACAAGCGAAGGCTTTTGGTTAGGAATATGTGAGTGTTCAAAGGGAATGACAAATTTTAATCATCATAGTCAGAGTAATTGTTAAAATAAATTTTTATCTGGTACAAAAATCGTTTAAATTGGAAAATTAAATAGTCATTCAACCAAGAGCTCTAGATATGATGAAGATTTCATTATTGTTTAAAGAATCTTCATGCTCTCGCTTTTATTGAACACTTTTTTTCATTAAATGGCATTTGAACTAAAATAAAAGATTTTATGATCTAAAAATACTATACTATATGCAGTTATAATTATATTTATCACACCAATACTAAAAAGCTTTATCTTTCTATTTTCCACGCTCTGTTATTTTAAGCTTCTAAAAAATTATGTCTCCCGAAAGTGAAAAATAAGAGAGAACTGACTCTAATATCTTCTAAAAATCTGCTATATATAAAATTTTTTTAATCTCTGTCTATTTACAGTGATATTTTTATGCGCGGCTTTGACAAATCCTGTAAATTTAGTCCGAAAAGCGTGGTTCTAAATCAGTTAATATAGTATCGCTTTATCCTTCGATGATCTACTAGTTAATTTTCGTTGTGACCATATCCACTATTTTAATGATCAATGGATTGTATATCAAACTTCAATATCACTCAAGTTTACTGAATTCACTGTGGGCAAATTTAGTTTAGGTATTTTGCTCTCTGAAATCTATTAAAACATTAACAGTGCCTTGATAACAAACAAAATTGTTTGAAAAATTTTTCTTGGCAAAACACAACACTATAACATATCTTAACGCATTTTGCTCACCATATCTATAATTTAGACTATTTATTCTCAGAAAATCTTTATATTATAAGAAATTTTTGTTATATTTAGTTTTTTTGCAATAAAAATGGTGATTTATTCAATACAGTCAAACCTCGTTTATCCGAAACCTTTTTTTCTAAAAAATTTTCGGATTGCGGGGTTTTCGAATAAAACAGAAACATAAAATTTTGTTCATTTTCATGTAAAAATCAGCAATAAACATATTTCTTAACAAAATATCAACACAATTAAGAATATTTAGTGTAAATTTAATAAAATTAATCATTTTTATAAATTATATATTTTTTTAATGTCATTTAATTTTTTATTAACTGCTAACTTATTTAAATTTGGACTATGTTATCTGGATACATTTTTTTCACTTGTTCTAGCTGAATAAAATTCAGTTGTAAGAAAACAATCTAAGAAAAATCGTATTATCTAATAATTTTAATTGCGTCAACAAGGCTAATTTATATAATTATTTGTTAGATACAACATTTAGGTTCTTTAATAATAAAGTGATAAAACTTGTTAATTGTGTCTGTCAATTTATCATTTTTTACACATTTCTAACTATATAATCTAGTTATTTGCCAGCCATTTTTTTTTTGTTTCATAGTTAACTGCCTTTTTTGTTAATATATTCATGATCAGCTTAATAAAATTTTCTAGTTTTTACAAAGAAAATGTTTTTCGTAGTTTTTGTAGCATGATTCCTTGCAGAATTAATTAAAATAATTTCACATTATAGGTTGATTGTTTTTCGTAATTTTATTGCAGATAATTCTGCCATCATTCCCAAATAAATATTTCTGTTTTGTCATTTAAAAGAATTAATTACAGTTGAATTAATTGGTTCTAGATGAGAAGGAGATTTGTTGGTAAATAAATCAATTCGCTGTTCGTAATTTTTTTGTATTTTATGAGAAACCAAATTATTAATTTATATTTTTACTTTTTAATTTTTTACATAATTTCAAAATCAAATATTTTTAAAAGCTCAGTGAAAATATGACAATTCATCCATGCATTCGTGTGCGAAAAATATATCGAATACCCCGATACTTGAAAGTTTTTACGATAACTATGATTTTTATGATGCCTAATGATAAAAGGTTTAATTTTTATCCCTTCATTTTGATTAAAACTCTTTGTGATTCTAATTCGTAGTTTTAAATTTTAAATACCGCTTATTTATTCAATTGAGAGGGTAGAGATTGGTTTTAAATATTAAAATAAAGCCGATTCCTCCATGATGAAAATTATATTTAGATCAATAATTTAAAAGCATCGTTTTTATTGAAATTATTCCTTCGTTAACTACAGCTAGATATGCTGAATAAGTTTCAATATTAAATTTTATTAATTGTAATACATGTCGGGATTGCAAGCGATCAAACCGACCATGAAATTCGGGAAAATTTGATAAGTTAATCTTTAATGCAAATGAATTTTCTTTGTTAAGTATCTCGTCTATTATAAGAGGAGAATTCATCAAATTTTTTGTAAATCATTATGATTAAAGTCAACTATTTTTAGGAGAATCTTGGTTATTTTTTGCTCTGATGCTATTTTTATTCTGAATTTCTAGATCAAAACATAAATAAAAGATTTAAGAATATCCAATAGTGTTAAAATTCCTATATTGATGTTGTATTGGATCAAGTCCAGTATAGCCCCCCCCACTTCCATTACATTGGCGCATGCGTATTTTTAAATATGCCAGAAATTAATTTCTCTATTTTTTGTCATTTTTTAAGACAAAGAAGAAAATATTTTTTATATTATTGGAAAAGGTTTAGTAATAATGCCGGTTTTGTTTTTTAATCTTCATTTTTCGGGTAAAAACACCTAAATGCAACACAAATGTTTGATGTCTTAAAATTAAATGTTGCAGAGTGGTTTCGATCTTATAAAAAATAAATACTTCTCTTTAAGCTTCTCGTAAACGCGATAATTAACTTTCCGTATTATTGCCTTGCTGGTGATAAAAAAATTGTTTTTTAATTTCATCCATAATTGAAAGGCGCCAGTTACTTCGATAACCAAAAAATGAGAAAATTTTTTTCTGTAAATATCTCTTTACAAGAATAGCAAATTGAAATACATAGTTTTACTGTCAAACTCAATGAATTAAAGCTCGATAACCACAGATATCATATGACCACACAGTTAATGGTGCTTCGGTCCCAGAATAAGTTGACAGAACGCTGGACAGTGAAAATTCGCTGCTAAATTTTTTATCTTCACAGCTGATACGCTTATCGATACTAAAAACTAGCATGCCTTATCTGGTTCAATTGCAATAAATGATTGTATCCTTTGTTATATTAACCTGAGTCTGACAGTCTAACATTTTAACTTGAGCATTTCCTGTGGTTTAAAAACCGAGAAAATTTCGAATGTTCTAAAACTACCCAGACCAGATAAAACAGCCTACAATTGAAAATTTTAGCAAGGAATATAACAATTACTTTGGACGACAATGAGTAAATACTATTGACTCGTCTTGAATATTTATAAAGCGAGATTAAGTTGAGAAGATTACACAAAAAGGATTTATGACTTGAATTTTGAAACGTATTTAGAGATATTAAGTAAAAGAACGAACTCAAATTTGCCACCAATATTTTTCACTGCTAAAATGTATTATAATATATAAAATGAGCCTATAAAATTTATTTTTAACATTATTTATCAGTAGTATGCATAAAACAAGGAAAAATTGTATGCTTAAGTGCGCACGCGCTAAAATAATGGAAGTGGGGGGGGGTTATCTTGGACTTCAACCGTTGTATTAATAAAAAATAAGAACACATAATGCACAAAACGTGTGACATCATATCTTTTCTTTTTCTTTTCAAAATTCTTTTTTAATGTGTTGCGAAATCTCTTTTTTTCGAGGCTATTTCTAAAAGTATGAAGAAAAATTAGTTGAACTCAATCTTGATACATTAAAAAAAAATTACCCGATTATCGAAAATATTTATTATAAATTGTCTAATTCCGTAAATTATTATTTGGTAATTTTTTCTCTAAATTAAATATTTAATTTGGTAATTTAAAAGTTTTCATTTCTATAAGCCAAATTTTCCGAATTTATTGATTTTTCTACCCTTAAATAGGTATTATGGGTTTTTACAAAACTTTCGGATTGTGAATTTTCGGATAAAATTAATTGGTAGTAAAATAATCATAAGAAATATATTTTCCTTTCTAATAAATGAGGTTTCGGATAAACGAGGTTTGACTGTATTTTTATTTTAATCACCAAAACTGCACCTAATTTTCAATTTTTCATTCTTCACGTCATTTTTAACAATTAATAATAGGATTTTAGCGGATCAGAAATTTAAAGAATAAAAAAATTTTTTAAATAACGTATCATACGATAAAACTTACGAGCCCTTATCATAGAAGCGGTAAATTGATATCACAAATAAGTTAATTTCAAAAACTTTTACCTCTTGATGTATTCTATTTTGACACATCCACCCACACTTCTATGATTTTTTTAAAGTAGGTACCAGAGAATCATAAAATTTTTTAAATCGAATTCAATACGAATCCACGCATGCTTTTAATTTTTCCTTCAACATTTATTACAAAATTCCTGCTGTAATCTAATTTTATTTTGATAGTTTCGAACAAAAGCAAATTTAATCGGATAAATTAAGTAATTATGTAAAAATATCTTATGAAAAATACTAACTAAATTTCTGAAAGCGCATAATATTTATTTAATCTGTTGTGTATCGATTTACGATTTCAGATAAATTCGGCGTAGGTATTTAAGAAACAAATTTGTTACACAATGTGACATTTATTCTATAAAATTTCGGATTGTTAGCCGATTCTCTTAATTTCTGGAAATTATCTACGTTTTCAAAGAATGCTCATTGATTCCTTAAAGGCATAAATCATTTTAATTTTTTTAATAATAATGCCTCTCAACTATGTAACGTTTCTTAAAGTTTGAGTCAAAAATTATTTTTTTTCAAATCGAATATTCGCAGGACCCTAGTTAAAAATGACGCACAGCAATATATGATTTTAGATGACCCACTTAGCGTAAAGCTCTTAATTATGTGTATAAGCTACCCTTAAGGATAAAATTTTGCGCCAAATATTATTTTTAACAGTATATGTTCAATTGGCGATAATTCTAAATTAAGACTTATTTTGAAGGTTAAAAAGAGGCTGGAATTTTTAATTATTGATAAAATAATAATCAAACAGAGGTAAATACAAAAATAATTTATTAATGGGGAAAAATTATCGTTGATATTTACAATTATAAAATAGTACTGCTCTGAATTATATGTTTATACAAGCGAAACACATTTTTCGAAATTCATAGAATATTTGAATGGTTGAACAAAAAATCTATCCATCCTTACTGCTATTATATTTTTTTGACGTCCTATACATACTCAAAAATTATATTATGCAAATTTCAAAAAGCAGTCAAGTTTTCCCGGGTGCCGGTTAAAACCTCTCGGTTTATTTTTTCAAAAATATTTATTAAAATGTGTTTTTTAAAACAGTCACTGAGTAAATGGTTAAGACCTCTAATAGCGAAAGATATCAGTTTTTAGACCTTTAAAACTCAGCTAATATAATAAAATAGTTCAGGTCAAATTTATCTTCATTAGCTACTAATTAAAGTAAGTTCACAGAAAATTTATTTCAAACATGATTAAAATGGTCTCTTGTTAGTTCAAAATCAAACCGTCCTAATTCAACTATAAATAAAATTATATTAGAAATGAATTCCTGTGCGTAAAAAACCGAAATGTTTTATACTATGTTGGAGCGCTTCAAAATATGAAAAGTAGTATGCATGAATTTTTTCCAACTTTACTATTAACGTAAAGGTATCTTATCATCGACTCAATGAAAGACAGATGGTTTCGGAAAATGTCTATGTTATCCATACTATCAGAAAAAATTATGTTATATCCTTTGTTGGGAGATATTATTTCTGGTTTCCTTTTGTCATTTAGATTAATAATGCAGCTCAAATTAATTAAATAAATCTTGTCCAAAGCCGTAATGATCGTTACAAGGATATTTTTGAAACACACCACAGAATTACCTAAAGGCGAATATTTCTTCAATGCTAGAGCTGGATATTCTCTAAAGACATTAAAAAAATATCTTCATACATAATTACCCAAGAGACATAGCCAAAAGAGTACCCAATATCAAATCCTTTTAAAAATAGCTTTATTATTGCATATCAAAATGTTATCTTTTACATTTCAGCATCATTTACAGCCCGAATATAGTTTCTATTGATGCTCAATTTATTTATTTAGTAAAAAATGGATTATTTAACAAAATTTCATGAGTATGGAAATCGAAATGATGTACATTATAATCTCTTGAGATAAAAAAAACACTACGTTAATCCCACCCGCGGCTATCAACATACATCGTTGCAGCTTGTATTAAAAATGATAAAAATAAGTACTGTTAAAACTCTAAGTTGACTAGATAATGATAAAAGGCGAATTAATAAGATAAAATCACAAAATGATGCGTTTTTGATAGAATAATTTCGTTTATAGCGAATTTATTTGAGTATTTTATTTTCGCGTGTGCAAAGCGTGATAGAATTTGTTATAAATTAAGATGTTTTATCATTATTTCCTGATTCTTGCAATGATTGTTCAGTTTGATAGCTACTATTACGATAATCTATATATTGAATGTTTGGACAGAGCTCATATTACGTGCTTCAGTAATAGAAGATTCATTTGTGACCTCGAAGATTTCAAAATGGAATTGCTTCTATGTGAACGACTTTTCATTCCACATGTATGGAACTATAATCCTGAGTAAATAAATTTAATATTTAATCCAAAAATATTTTATTATTGGCTTTAGCTTCACTGTAGCTAGTATTAAAACTATAATAGTATCTTATAAATCGTTCAAATTGTTTAATTAGATTAACAAAATTCTATTTCAAAAATATCTAATCAACATCAACAGCAATCAAGTCATATAAGGTAGTAAAAAAAGACTATGAGGGAAGAGCCTGCTCCTTGTGTTAATTTCCCAAGACTATTCATGTCCAGCTATTATTTTGAGAATATACGTAATTGAATGGAAATTTGTTGAGGCATTACCAGTAGGCATTTGAGAGGTTTTACATAAGAAACATTGGTAAATAAGTCATAAAATGGTTGTTTAATAGATTATGTAAAGAGATGAAGTTTACTTTGGATTTCTTATGCTTTAATTCATAAAATTTTATCAGGTATAACGGAGTGATACGTTTTTTTAATTCTAAGACTCGACATTCTTATACTTTAGATGTATTTACTCAATTAAATTTGGTTATTTGGTTTTAATGATATTTCTTAGTATTTACGACGACAAAAATATTGCTTAAAAACAATCAAGTCTGAATCAGAAGACTATTATAAATAAATTTAAAAGGTATGACACGAAGAGTATGAAAATTGCCGTTAAATAAGAAAAAAACACGATATAAATACTTCATTATTGATGAGATTATTAAATTTGCAAAAATATTTAATTTGGATTGATTCAAATGAAATAAGAAGCTAAACGACACATTCATGAATTATTAACCACAAAATTATCTCTGCGTTCATTCTTCACACGTTCCAACGTGGAGAATATCCTGTTTTTAAGATTTTTTACAGAAGTTAAATGATTAAAACGCTTAATCTACATCTAATATTGTATATAGAGATTTAAGAAACCACCTTGATTCACTGTTAGCCCAAAATAGGCTTAATAGATTTTATCTGCTGCAAGTTAGGTGCTCATAATTCTTATAATGTGTGTGATTTACTATTTTATATTCTTAGAGTGATAATAGCGCAAAATGAATGGTTTTTTACATAAAATTTTATTGAGAATATCCCATTTGCGTTATTCTTCATTCATATTAGTGAAATGAGAGAGCGCATATTAAATAATTACCCTTCGATATTAAAGATAAAGATTTGAAACTTTTTCCTTGAGTCGTCGGAGAAGATATTCTTGATGATGGTGTGCCGTGATAATCATAAAAATCATAATTTGGCGAGCTAATATAATTATAAATTTACTTTCTACGAATTAGATTATTAAAAAAGTATTCATGAGAGGAACTGGCAAAAAGTTTACCAACTTTCATTCTTGAATAAGGAATTATTTTTCGTACACAGTAGGATCGATTTTAATCAAAATCCTTATCAACCTTAATACCAGCAGGAATTTTTAGAATAAATCAAAGGTATCTCCATCAGAGAGCAGCCTTATAATAACCCAGTAAAATAGGCTAAACTCTAGGTCAGTTTGAAGCAAGATAACTATGGTATTAATGTCTATAAATTTACTAAAATATGCCAAATATTTTAAATTATTCGCCATGAAAAATGCATAATTTGTTTGAGAATTAAAGAGGCATCGTCATAGAAAATCTGATAATGCATATCCTTAAACTTGTAAGTTAGGTTGATCACTCGCAATACGAATATGGGATATGGAAACAAAATTATGATATACAAATGCAAGTTTTTTATAAAATTCTTAGGATTGATCAAAAACTAGATAATAAATATTCTACTGATTAATTTTTGATTTTTCAGTACAATTCTAGATGTAGCGGTAGCAAAAATAATGGGCTAAGCTTTTTTGAACTAGCTTTCCGTCAAATTACAGTCATTTCGTAATTAAAAGTTATATAAACATATTTTATGAGCATATTATGACAGAAAAATTGTTTAGATGTGTTGAAAATAAGGAAAAGAGTTTGCTTGTTAAATATTAACTCATTGATTGATACATAATTTGACTTTATTTTCATCATAATTATAATTATAAAACCAGATATAATGCAATGATTAAGCTAATACAGGTAATCTTAATTGTTTTAAGTTTTTTATGTGCCACTCAAGCCAAGAGATTCATTTGTTTGAAACGCGTATTTATTAATCGTCAGTTCATCGTATAGTATTATACAATATAAGAACTGATTTTGATTTTGAGTAAACCTCGTACAAATAACTCTTATTTTATTTTATAAGGCTAAAAAAACATTAAAACAGGATCACTTACGTTACGGCTGGACTTAAATAGTCCTAATCGTAAAATACGAGGCTTTAATACTTCAAACCATTTGTACCCTACGTTTGGTCACAAGAAAGTAGCTTGAGCAGACGAATTTTTTTACCAAATAAAATAAAATTTTATAATGATGTATCTAGAGTAGTTAAATAACACAAGAATGATATAAATAGCGATTCAAAAATACAATAATGTGCTAACTAAAATGTGCAGCGCGGTTTCAAACAAGAGGGATTATAAAAATGGTATTTTTTGCTGCTCTATTTGTGTTTGATTAAAGTGAAAACGTGATAAATATAAATTTAACATAATCTTACCTTGCATTTGTGCTCCAAATTCAATTATTTGGCACATAAGTGGAAATATTGAATTATACCTTGAGTATACCAGCATCAAATCTATGAGGTAAGAAAATAAAAATCACTTTTTCTGTTATAATTATATGCTCAGATACTATCTGTTACGTCATTGAAGCGAGCATGGTATAATTAAATGGTAATCAATCAACAGGCTCACTTTATGTGACAAAATTTTAAAAATTTTGGACAATTCAATTTTCTAGAGAAAAAGGAGTAAGTAAGTGATCATTACAAAATACGGATGATTTGACACATTGATTGGTGGTATAATTTATGTTTTGACAAGCCACTCAATGTTAATAGACAAAAATTTAAATACTTCAGCTCTTTTATAATTCTAAAAAATGAAACGAATTATCAAGAAATTATGTTTTACGAATAAAATTAATATTACATAAAGACGAATGTTCGAAACTACAATTTAATAACAGTAATTCCTGTTATTTATTATTTTTCTTCACTGAATACTGAAAACGATTCGAAGAATTCCTTTTAAAAATTTAGGATATCAAATAATCATTAACTTTAGCACTAGAAGCAAGTTTGGGCGTTACAATTACTAAAAGCCACTTTTTATCGATCGGTAATTTTGTCAAGACAAAACTAGGCTAAAGATGGTGGGCATTAAAATTTCCACGATAGAGCTACTTTATGTGTTACTTTGACACTTAATAGCCTCATTAAATCATAATATTCATTCTCATTTTGCATCTGTTGAATAAATCTTCAGACCTTGGTAATAATAGTGACAACAATAAATAGGGAATTCTACTATAATCAAAGATAGAATATGATAGATCAAGTTTATAATTATATCCAGCATAAAAAGTTACAAAAATATATCAAATAAACGGCTAAAATTTAGTTTAACCTAAAATTACATATTTGAAGGCAAAATATTATTGGTTATATTTGATTAACTATTATAGAATTCAAAACTGAAAAAAACATAAAAAGTTAATTTACTGCGACAACCCTCTGATGGAATTACAAAAATATCAATTTAATAGACAAATCATTTGTAGACAACAATGAACAAATATAACAATATAAATATATGGTTTTTTATCTTAATCAACGCCCCCCGTGTATTTCTATTCCATATTGTACCACAATTACATATGAAGGTTCAAAGAAAATAATATTTTAACTATTTTCTACATTGTCATTTTAATGAATGAATGAGTTGATTTTCTACAAACTAGAGAGTAAAAAGAAGAAATTTTACGTAAAACTCTTGATGATAGATACTTTAAAGATTCGACCAAGGCAGTATCAGGTTCGATTGTTAGATCGTAGATCTTAACTTAAAATATTATTTTTCTTAGTACCTTTTTCCCCTTCTGACCATTTTAAAAACTCTGTTTTGAGGGAACTTGAATATTTCTTATCTAATTGGTTGATTAATGCTGCGATTGGAAACTAAAATATTTAAAATGCCTTAACTTCTTTTGCTTTTAATTTAGAAAGCTCCTTTTTTATGTCCTTTAGATACTGCACACTCTCTGTGGAATCAAGATCGACCATGACTAAAACAGCCTGTATATAAATTTGCTACAGACTTCCACGAAATAGCCGCAAAGGCTGAAAATTTTGCCAATGTTTTCTATCTAAAAATTCATGCGAAAAATATAAAACTGGGAGTTTTTATCAAACTAATAAATTAGATAATTTAATTTAATTGATGCATCAACATTTTTCTAGAATTTTTCGCAGCCTTACTTTGTTAGAAATAAAAATATACTGAAAAAATAATTTTAAAAACGCATCAAGAGACTATTAAAAATTCTTCACGAGATTTAACTGATTATTTTAACCTTTGAAATAGACGATATTAGAGTCTCATAACAGATAAAGTCAAACCGGATAAATGCAAAACGGATATCTGCAAAACACGACTTTGTAAAAAATATGTTAAATGCCTGTATTTTCGCAAAAAAATTTTAACAAGGGCAAGGGAACAAAGAATAAGTGCACGAAACTGGTTAATTGCGCAAATTTATATTAACTGATTGAAATGTAGATCGGCGGCCTTGAATGTAACAAGAGTATGAAATATTTTAGATGTAACAGAGGCATAAAAATCGAAAAGATATATGACCCTTTAGGTGATTATTTCACAGCGTGAGTCACACTCCCTACAAAGTTTATATTCTATTTCAACACGGGAAATTCGAAAAAAAGCTGACGTATAACGCTATTAAGTGCACCTGTATTAGGGCCATTTGAATCTTTAGGTGAGGTATGGCACTAAAAAGGTTTTAAAGCACTGGGTTAGACAAACCAGATAGATTAAAAATATTAAGCTCTCCATTACAATAAATGTATGTATTAGCCCACGCATAAATAACTCATAGTCGCTTTATTTGGAAAATATATATTAATTAACGACTGTTTTATGAATTCCTAAATAAAAATTTCCCTATAAGATCAATATGATCAATGTTTCTTGATAATTTTACGACAAAGAAACGAAAATATAAGATTGAAGAAACAAAATGTAATAGACTAAATCAACCTTTCTATTTTTTAGATAGTACGACATAAAAATCATGATAACTATAAAAAAGTCTTATCATTTAAAGAGTTAAATTTGCCTTTGTTGTCTAATTTTCAATTATATTATCTTAAGAGGAAAAGGAATCAAATGAATGGTGAAATAAAATTTTTAATTATTACATCTTTGATAAAAGGTTTTATTATGTAAAAAAAGTAATGGGGTCCTATCATAGTATAGTCCCCCCTTTGATCTTATAATCTATTGTAAACAACTTTGTTTACTCAAATAATCTTTTAATTATATTTTTTAGATAAATTTTAATTATCTATTGTCACTTAATTTATTAAAAAATTTTAAATAGGTCAAATGTCGAATTTTTTAAGAGAAAACTTTATGATTATTTTAACAGCGGGTAAATTGTTTGATAGCAGTGTAAATATTTAAAATGATCCCTACACATAAAAGTTTAAGAAATATTTTTGAAAATGAAGAAACTGGAATTAAATATTTGATTGATTGCA
>JBBNEX010000085.1:0-67513 GCA_038021265.1 Cyprinella venusta
TTAAAATAGTATTCGATGAAATTGAAACAGTAAATATTTATCTCTCCATTTTTAAGAATGTAATTTGAAAAGTAAATTCAGTAATTTTATTTGATCAGCAGTGTTAGACTTTGAATGCTAAAGTAATATTGTATCATATTTCCAAAGAAAAGAAATTATCAAGTATTTTTGATTGGGCATTGTAACAACTAATCTTTTAGCGACTTTAGCCTTGCATTCATTTTCTAAGTCCCAAAATTGGAATAATTTTCGTTCAAATCATATATAGTTTGATAATTACTAATTAAACTTATATATTGTAAACAATATACATGATTTATGACAATTTCATAACATATTTAACCCATGATTACAGTTGATGTTAAAAAGAAGAGTCAAGGTCGAATTTAAATCTTGATAATAACTATTAATAAATGTAATCGTAAATTTGACGGCCTCTATTCTTGGAATTTTTATTGAGCAAATAAGAATCTAATAAAAGTGCCCAAATAACTGTATTTATTTGCTTAGCGCTCAATATTTCGTGTCTTCCTTCACCAGGTAGTTTAAATCGCACAAAATTAAAAATAAGATCTCTTTATGGCAGTAACTGTATTATCGTATAACTTATTTATATCCTAATGAGGTTTAAAAAAAGTTTTAGCATCAGCTTCTTACTTAACCCTAAATGATTATATTTTTATCAATTTTAATAATACTTATATCCTTTAAGGAATCAAAATTTTGTTTTTCATCTGTATTTAAATTTAGTTTTCCTTGACTAAAATTAATTGAAAACATACCGCCCGCATGTAAAATCTATATCAATATTGTTTAATATTCTGTTTGTCCTCCAGGCAGATAGTTAATGAGTAGAAAAATTTCCTGATAGGTCAATACTAATAGATTTGTATCACCGATTAACCCCCGTTAAAAATATTTATCTATTGATATTCATATTATTTTAATCAGTGATCGCATCATTCTTTAATTTAAGTCTAATTATCTTGAAACTTGTGTCATAGTTAGCCATTTTGTGTTCACTCGTTTTTATTTAGATCACCCGAGTTTCTTTTCAATATGAGAGCGTTTTAAAGTTTTTTTTAAGAATTGATACATTTTTATTAGAATAATTGACTTAAAAGACACTATTAAAAAACTATTTGTGGGACTATTAATACTAAAATGAGAATGGCCGTAAATTACCAAAGATAAAAATAAAATTTGTTTTACTGCTTTCTTTTACTCCTCCGAAAAATACATTAAATTCTTAAATGTCGCCGAAAGTCGTAAAAAGACGATTTAATCAATTTTTTTGTTTTCAGGATTTTTTATCGGAAATTTTAGTAAATTTTTATTGGAAGAAATTTGTACTCTTCTGAGTAAGGCTAGCAATTCAGCAACAGAAGCTTCGTAAGGCACTAGCGAATCAATTGAGAACCGGTTTGATTTCAGTCCTTTTAGTTAAACATAAAAAAGCAGCTTAAGACTTCCATTTGGGATTTAGTGTTCGGGTCCTGATCTTTGCCTAATACAGTGGTGGAAAAAAAGTTATGCACGCACACAAATTCGGCTATAATTTTTGTTAATCTTATTTTTTTTCAATAAAAATTTATAATTCTACTTAATCATATATCCTTAACCTATTTTTAAAATATCAAAAAAATTAAACAAGAGGGAAGATAATAATTTTAGATTTATTGGATAATCGAGCATTTTTAATGTGGATAAAAAGTTATGCCCAATGAACCAGCGCACCAGAAGATCTGAATTTTTTATAAAAATGTCAACCCATATTATCTATCAATGGATCAAGAATTTTTTTCCCAAAAAAACTATTTGTAAAGTTGAAATATGTAAAATACCAATATATTGGGTTATTCTAATATTTTTGATATTAATAGTTAAAAAATTTAAATTAATTGAGAAATAATAGCAAAGATTGGTTTTAAGTATTTTTAATCACTACTTATTTGGAAAAACTGAAAAATCTCGTCCATTGGTGTCTTACGCATGCCCATATAGATTTTTGTAATCAAAAAAATATTATAAAAATAAAAATAACAAAAATAATTTTATGATTTAGATTTTTTGTAATTCAAAAATTTAATGGTCAATTGTGTCTCCATTTTTTTCTATTCGAGAAAAGATTCTTTTGGGCATAGTTTTGACCAATTTATTAATATCAGCCTAGCTGATTTTTCCCCATTCTTCTTTTATTGAAGTCCAAAGTTCATTCTTGTTTCTGTATTCCCTTCCATTTTGATAAACTTTGTGTGATAACGTGCTCCACAAATTTTCGATAATATTTAAATCTGGGCTAAGTGATGGCCAGGCAAGAAGTTTAATCTTGTTTTTGGCAAAAAATTCTTTTGTTGACTTGGAACAGTGACATGGAGCGTTATCCTGTTGAAAGATTGTTCCCTTTCTCAGTTTAGGCAGCACGGAATTGGCGAGCATGTTTTGATAAGATAAGGAATCCATGTTATTTTCAATTAGGATAACTTCAGTTTTTATCTTCGACGACACTCCTGCCCATATCATAATTGATCCACCGCAGTATTTTCGTTTAATTACCGTTGTTTAGATACTAGAATTGCTTTTCCAGTATTTTTTTTCTCCATCAGGCCCGTCAAGATTAAATTTTTTTTCATCGCTGAATAGTACTTTATCCAAAATGTTTTTGGATATCAGATCTTGCGCCCATAATAATCGATTATCACGATGTTGCTTCGTTAAAGGTGGACAAAATGACATTTTTGAATATGTAAAATCTCGACATTTTAAATAATTGCAAAAAGTTCTTCTTGTTACATTTAAGTTTAAATCATTTTTTATTTTAGCAGCGTTTGTAATGCTGTTACTGGCAATTCTCTCTATTTGATCGATTGTATCATTTGAACATTTTTTTTCCGTCCGCATTTTTTATAGCCAATTCCATAGGCATCTTGATTTTCAAGGAATTTTCTAATTACCCTTCTATCCCTTTTGATTCTTTGGGCAATAACATATATCGGAATATTCAGTTCTTGACACATTAATATTTTGGTTGAATCACAGTATAGTCCCCCCCTTAATCTTATAAGCCGATAATCGATTTTTTATTTACACATGCTTAATTATTTAATCTTATTTTGTAAATATAAGATATATCAGTAATTGGTTGAATTTTAATTATATTTTTTATAAAAAATACATATAAATAAAAAATAATTTAAAAAAATTTGGTTTGCTGAAAGTCAAAATTTATAGTCCGATGACTGAAAAATAAACAGAAAATGTATGCTGCAGAAGTAAGTTATAAATTTCAAATATAAGAAGTGTAACCATAATAATTTTAGTCAATGTATTCAACCTCTCTCAGAGGAGAGAGGAAACCGCTCCATAGATCAGAAGCATGTTTTCTTCTCCACTCAAATTCGCCAAGAAAATCATCAAGGAGAGGAATATTTATTTCACCATTCTCGTCCAAGGAATTAGTCCTATTCCTGGGAGATATTTAATATTTAAGGGCACTCCAAGTACCTTCTATTGTATTTGTACATGCTCCAGTGATTTGATCCTTAAAATTTTCTTTATGGTTCACATTTGTGTGACGAAAAAAATTGCCCAAGGCTGTTATAGGATCTGAAACAATCTGTAATGATCTCAGAACCTTCCCTAACATGTGTTCTGATGATTGAAGTAAGTGTTTCCATAGTCCTATCAGGCACTTCAACAAGAAACAAACGACGTTCAGGCGTTCGTTCAACTCCACCTAATAGCCAAGCGCCATCGACTCTAGATCCTCGGTGATATTTAACTTTCCCCAATTTAGATTCATCGATTTCGACGATGATTCTAGGTTCTCCTATAATAACGCCGTTGAAATTAAGGCTATCACTCACCAGTTGTCTGAGAAATCTAGTGAGGGAAGTAATTGTAACGTTAGAAATTCCTAGAAGGGATACAAGTTGTCCGTTTTTTATTCCCGATAGCCAATAGTAAGCAAGTTCCATCAGTATATTAATTTTCAGTTTTGATTTAGAAAAGAAAGTTTTAGTGCTTACGGACCACTCTTTCCTGCAGGATTTTTTGCAGCATCTCCAAAATTTCCTTCTTCTTGTAATAGATTGTCCTTGACAAAGTTCGCAGGTTGTTGGAACCTGGAAAACTCGGCAATCAATCAAATATTTAATTCCAGTTTCTTCATTTTCAAAAATATTTCTTAAACTTTTATGTGTAGGGATCATTTTAAATATTTACACTGCTATCAAACAATTTACCCGCTGTTAAAATAATCATAAAGTTTTCTCTTAAAAAATTCGACATTTGACCTATTTAAAATTTTTTAATAAATTAAGTGACAATAGATAATTAAAATTTATCTAAAAAATATAATTAAAAGATTATTTGAGTAAACAAAGTTGTTTACAATAGATTATAAGATCAAAGGGGGGGACTATACTATGATAGGACCAATATTTTTCCTTTTTCAATATCTGACAAAGACTTTCTTCTACCCATTTTATAATTAAAGATTATTTTAAAACTCGCGCTATCTACTACGAATGCGCATAATAAAAATGGATGGGATTTTTCATTTTTTCCAAAGAGGCAGTGATTAAAAATACTTAAAACCAATCTTTGCTGTAATTTCTCAATAAATTAAAATTTTTTAACTATTAGTATCAAAAATATAAGAATAACCCAATATATTGGTATTTTACATATTTCAACTTTACAAATAGTTTTTTTGGGAAAAAAATTCTTGATCCATTGATAGATAATATGGGTTGACATTTTTATAAAAAATTCAGATCTTCTGGTGCGCTAGTTCATTGGGCATAACTTTTTTTCCACATTAAAAATGCTCGATTATCCAATAAATCTAAAATTATTATCTTCCCCCTTGTTTAATTTTTTTGATATTTTCAAAATAGATTAAGGATATATGATTAAGTAGAATTATAAATTTTTATTAAAAAAAAAATAAGATTAACAAAAATTATAGCCGAATTTGTGTGCGTGCATAACTTTTTTTCCACCACTGTATATCGACCCAGAAAAGACCCCAAGATGATGGGCTCTGCTAGATTAAGACTTGGTTAACATCTTTCCAACTCAACCCTAGTGTTGCGTGCGACCACTAGGTCTAGAAGTCATAAGGGAGTGTTCGCATTTGCTATAAAAGTCCTAGTACTCTCAAATTTGTTGTCTTAAACACTCTTCTTCAATCACAAAATGACGAAACAAGACGCCAGTGATATATTAAATCTAGACTTAAGCGAATAAAGGCGCAAGATAAAATTAATTTTAATCCAATTACTTTCTTACATCTCATTAATCATTTTTAACCTTGATGGAAATAATAAAGTTTATAAAAGTCGTTTTCAGCAAAATTGAACGGCGTTTTGGCTCATTTAGAAACGTTACATATCATTTGCCCTTTATTTAAAATAGGCTTAAAAAAAGAATCTTTAAATCGGTTGCAATTTTATTCGATCTTCTTCATTAACAAATAAGATTTTTAAAGTGGTATAAATAATTCTTTGTAGGATTGTCTTGAAATCAATATGGTGGTTAGTATTCTGCCCCAGCAATCATACTTCGAATTTATTACAATGATCTCTCTCGACTCTAATGCATACTAGAGTTATCACTAGCTGTAACATTTTAAGCCCTTAATTATGACGTTAAAATGAAGAAAAATATGCAGAACTTTTATTGAAATATGGCTACATCTTCTATGATGTAACACGTTACTCCATTTAAGCTCAGGGCAACAAGACATGATATATTTATGCATTTTTTTGTTGGAATGGTTATTTTAACTTCAAAAATCTCTATGAGCTTATTCGTTACTTTTTGAAAGACTTTGATTTACACTAGTGTCGTCCAGATAAATTTTCCTGTATATATTTAAGCCAGAAATGTGCAGGCAGAAATTTTGTTGGATTTTCAGATTTTCATCACTAAAACGATGGGCTAGAACTTTCAAAGTGCGCTCTTCAACACATTTTTCGATTCTGTAATCTTACAAATTGTTCATTTAATTCGCCGAAAATGTTTTCGAATATTACTAATTTAATTGCTTTTATGCTGGTTTGGTTGCAGGAATTCGTGTATTTGACTAAAGCTTTGATTTGAGTAACTTTCGTGATTTTTTGATAAAATAAATGATTGAAAAAGTTTTTCGACTCTTTCATGTATTATTTTTATATTTGCTAATGTTATTTTGACTTATATACAGATTATTGGAGAAAACGCAAATATGAACTTGTGTTTTGAATCTTCTTGAGATTTTCGAGCACTTCATCAGTAATGTAAATTTCCATCTTTCAAATATTTATTAAAAAAGAATAAATCAATCAAAATACCAGTATTTGGTAGTTTGGATTTAAATTAATTTTATAAAATTAAAAACAGCGCAAATAAAATGCAACGTTGGTTAATCAGCCGGAAAGCCGCTTATTATGGCTGTAAACAATTAAATTCGATTGTAGTTATGATCTATATTAGTGTTCAAGCTCTTTTTTGCAACAATCCTCATTTTTAAACCTTTAATAAGTAAAGCTTAATTTTTCTGAGATCAAAATAGAGTTTTTTTCCAATTATAAAGTAAATATTCTAAAAATTGCAGCAATTTTCATAAAAGTATTTAATCGTTGTCGGAGGATATATTGAAAGAGGGTTCTCAATGAGATTACGTCAAATATTCATAATTTACGCGTTTTCGAAATCCTATCCACAAACTATATATTTAATAATAGCAATAAACTTATTATTATATTTCTCTTACAATCATACACTTGTATCAACAAAATATCTGCTATAAATTCTAAAAATGATCCCTGGTTCAACTAAAATCCAATTAATTGCTCAAATTTCGTAAAAAATGTTCATACTCAGATTTAAATAACTGTTTGTTTCTACTAGTGCAATCGCTGTATGATCTAGATATCTTCTCTTAGCTCAAGATGTCGGACTAACCTGTGAAACCGAGCTTTAATCGCCGATAATAACTATTTATCGGCGTTAGAGAAATTTATAGCGAGGATATCTACAACAATGATTCTAGCCGATAATAGCTTCTATTTATATTATAAAGGCGACTCTGTGGAAGCCCCTTAAACGTTCCTAGGATCTTTATAATTTTCTGAAAAGTTCTTAAACAACAATCGGGTCAAATTGGGAAATATATGCAATAAGAAATTTTAATTTGAGATGTTTTATAGAGATGTCTAGTTATTTCAGAATATTTTAGGAAACTAATGTTGTCCACAACCACCAAAATATGATTTCTTGCATTTATAGAAGTTAAATATCTACTATTCTAGGTTTTGTAATCTAATCGCGTTATAAATATATATTTAGATCCTGGTCTGGTCCGTATATCTGCGACACCAAGATCTACTAAAAATTTAATGATCTTTACTGTATAGAAAGCACTACTTATCATTTATACAATAGAGTGTGATTTTACCAGATCGAATGCATTAAAGACCAATTACAGTCATGATTTAGTGCAAAAATTCTGATAATATTGGTATTTTATTGATTTTAACTGCAATTACTTTCGAAGTGAAGATTTAACCAAATTTTTTTGACCAACGAGTAAGAAACTTCTTTCCATTTTTATTTCCCTTCAAAATATTATCTCTGATTGGTTATCTGTGTTGACACGGTTCTAAACAATTGGTGCTCTACGATTTTACTACTAACGGCTGCGCTAAAAACTTTTTAGTCAAAGTCATCCGTGATATTATGTTTTTAATAGTAAACGCAAGAAATTTATCAAGAGTAGCTATAGAAATTTTCTTACACGCTTTAAAATTATTTTTTTACATTTATACAATTAATTATTGTAGATTACAGATTTGATCTTTTAATCAATTAACGAGGCCTTAAATTTAAAAGAATAGCAAAAAATTACGTAGCCGCATCAATATCTCTCACGGTTAATTGCGGTAGCGGGTCGTGCACCTTTATTCTGGACGAACTTTTTATTCATTCATTATTTTTTTATTTCTTTTGAATATGTCAGAGTATGGAAAATGGAAAGATCGATAAGACTCTTGAATAATAGACCTCATCTAAGTTCAAATAGAGAAATATGCGCTGAGGCTGCATCAAATAAATTAAGACGAAATTTACATTTTAAGGAGTTTGTCATTTTATGTGTTGATTTTGTCACACATATTATGAAAAAATGTAGACAATTGATTTACGACAATTTAAGTCACCATAACGGAGTTTTTCATATGTTTTTGCATTATCTTGATATTATTTTTTCTTTGAGATAGTATTTCATAAAAATCACGAAAATAAATTGATAAACTTCATTTATATTAAGGAATGATTCTGTATTACTTGTAAGTATAAAGTAGGTGCATTACCTCATTTTTAGGGCTTTTGTGTTGATCGATCATAATTCGTGATATAATACAAATAATCATCATTCTTTTTCAGCTTTTAAACATTTATGTCTATTTAATATAAAATACGGACTAAAACTAAAAAGAGTATATTAAAAATGATCTCGCTCTATGTCTAAATACCACAATCTTACTTTAAATGGCAATATATTTAGTAAATATCATCTAAGAAGCAATCTTAAAAGGAAAAAAATATTTACTAACCATTTTCAATGATTTAAAAAATATAATACGGTAACACTAATTTACATATAATTTCGTGGAGTCAGAACTTTAAAGCGTAATTTTATCAATCTACCATAGAGTCAAAGTTTTCTAAAACACTTTCCACCGGTTTTTTATTAAGAGGGATCATTAGGCCCCTGATAGGCATATTTTAGATCATTAAATTAAATAAAGCTAAATTTCTTGGCATTATTATAATTTTTTAGAAAAAATTTACAAGATATGAGAAATTGTGCAAAACATACCGAATTTGATAACGAAAGAATGTCAGTATTTGAGATACGAGGAAACTAACGAGTCTTAATTGTTTAGGACATAATGAGACAAGCAAAATGCTTAAATTTTTCCCCTCTAAACCATATAATTGTCATGCTCGGTTAAAAAATATAATATCAGTTAATTTAAGGCTTCGAAAAATCTTATTAGTAATAAGAAGCACTTGAAGGACTAAATCTCATGTTGATTTTTACGCGAACGTACTATCCTAACATCAATAAGGCGGAGGTATTTTTCTTAAAATAAAATATCTCCAAAAGATTTACAACTGCCATTTACTTCGAGAACTAAATAATTAGATAAAACTTGTGTCAACTAAATTGCTGATGTTAGCTGCCAAGGATAAATTACAGAATCTAAATTGCTCGTGCTTAGACGATTGCATAGACATTAACTATGAAGTCAATTTTTTTTATTATCAGCCAATCTGATAACTCATTGTGGTATTTTTTAATAAAAAACTATCAAGTATCAGGACTTCGTATAAAATGATTTAAAATACAAACAAGAAAGAAATAGTAAATTCAGGTAGGAAAAATATGAGATTATACCGCTTTACGGCTTCTGTATTTTCCCATTTACATTAATTGTTGGCAAAATATTAAATCTTATGGGCCTATATTTGAAGCTGTAATCTAATTATTGGTATTATTAGAAATTTTATGCCGTTTTAGAGTTAAATCTTACATATCAGTCCTACTCATACAGGATATTTTGTTTAATATATCTTTTTCTGGGGGTCAATTTTGAGATGGGATAAAAATTTTAAATGATTGATCTAATGAGTCATTTAATGAATGACAATAAAATGTGATGCAATAATCGGTTAGATACATGAAACCCGTAGTATTTTATTGAAACCGCAGTAAGGAGATCAATAATGTAAATTTTTGATTTAAAATTTTATGGAAAAGTTAATTATAACAAATTTAGAAATTTGAAGTAAATTTAAAAATAATAAGCTTAATGAATTATGCTTATCAACTCTCGACTGAGAATTTCATATGCGGTTGATGCGCCGAAATCATGTTCTGGGGAAAATGGTTTTCAACCAACGACAGCTCCAACGTTAACGAAATCGATATGGAGGCAATCATAAGTGAGGTTAGGTGACAAATGATGAGACTTTTAAGATCGAAACTGTTTGCGAAAGGATTGGCTCGTCGACATTATTCGAAGATAAAGTTAGAGCTCTGGAAAGGCTTCATTCTTTGTCATGTAGCTATCAACTTGAAGTTGGTACACGTGCTCTGGATACTGTGATTGACCTGATCGCCAAATATCGTACCGAAGCGAATATTGTTCGTACTGGTCTTGATCTTATCGGACGCATCCTTAACTTTGATGACGCTCTCTCTCCTCAGGAAAATAGTTCTATCGAAAATGTTGACCGTGCTCTCTGTGACCGCTTTGGCGAAATCATGATGAAAACAAACGTGCCAGTGGATACTCTTTTATCGATCATCGATCATCCTAACCGAAGAGTACGCATGGCTGTTCTTAAAATTTTTTTCTCTCTCACTCGATCTGACACATATAAACTGGTAACTGTCCTTTCGTCAATACATTTCAGCATATGTCGCTTGCTCGACTTTTGTTCAGATTCCGACCAGGTCATTAAATTGCATGGAGTCATTTTATTAGAAAGACTATCACAGTATAGTCAAGTTCAAGAGACGCTTGCTTTTCAAAGCATCTTCTCACGCATGATTAATTTAGTAATTGAGCAAGGTAGTTACGATGGAGATATTTTAACATATCATTGTTTTAAAGTAATTCATAATGTTCTGGTTCGCAATGAAAAAACGCAAAAAATATTTATTGAAGATGAAGGTTTCAATAAAATTGCCAATTTTTTTGTCTTTGGTGATGATGCCGAGAATGAAACTTCTTTCTGGGACGAAAATAAGATTAACACAGTTAACGTTCTTTTTCAAATTATTCAGTTGTTTATCAAACCATTAAAGCAGCATAAATTTATAAATTCGTGTCAAAATATAATAGAAGCCACAGGAATATTTTCGTCGCTTGTGCATCTGTTAACGGCACACAAATTACCGGAGGCGGTTAAACTTGAGCTTATTTTCATGATCGCCGAAATTATAAGAGGAAATCAGGTCAACCAAAAAAAGTTTAATCAATACATTTCTGAGAGCTGCCAAACTGTTGATCCTTTATTTTATATTTTTAAATTTATTCTCTCACCTTGTAATATAATAGCTCTGAAGCGCGCTATGGTTTATCTCTTTCATTGTTATGTTTATTCAAACGAGTCCGAATGCTCAAAGATTAATTTTCTCCTTGAAAACTTCAGAAAAACACCTGATATTAACACAGACTTCCTTCTATTTTTATCTGGGTTTTTCGAAACAGATAAAAGCCTCATTTGGGCCTCTTGTTCCATGTTGACACATTTAATATGCAACCATGCCGAATCAAAATCTACGTTATTAAAAGTATTGATACCTAAGCCCAGCGATTCAGCATCTCACATTCCTTCCAAGATCAGCATCCTTGATGAAATTATTACCATACTTAAATCTGATTCTTCAAAGTTTGAGGCGAAATTTAATGTTCTTTGCTTTCTTTTGATATGGATGGCAGATTTTCCTCCTCTAATTCAAGAGTTCCTTAATGTCAAAAACGCCATATCTATACCCGTATGTAGCATCAAAGAAACACTACCTGAATCTGAGCGATTGTTATCCCTTCTATACGCAGTATTGCTTTCGATTCTCTTTTTATTTTTTCCGAAGAATAATGACAGTCGTATTTATGACAATGGTAACGAATTACGTTGATATTGATACCCTCAAGAGCATGGTATCTGAACTCACCCGTGAACCTTCTTTTGTCGGTTGCTCATTTTCTCCTCGCCCTTCATATGATTTTGAATTTAATTTCGACTTTCAATTAGTTTCTCTTGTAAAAAAGGTTGAGGTTATGCTATCGGTTCCACATATCTCCGTGGTTCTCAAACCAGAATCTGTTCCTTCTAGCATCGACGAGGTTATTCAGAAAAAAGACGAAGAAATTAAGATATTATCTGTCAAGTGCCGAGATATGGAAAACACAATAGATTCTTTAAAAAAAGAAATTAGAGATGGTTATGTTAATCCTGCTAGTTTGCACTATAGTCGTGAGTTTTACGATCTAAAGGAGTCCTACGAAAAACTATACGCTGCATACACTGACGCAACAAATAGAATAAATAAACTGTCAAATGAAGTCATGATGTTAAATTACAGCCTTGACCAAATTAAGAGCCAGTATGGTTTCAGTACTTCAAACACCAATATTTATGACATCCATTCTTCAAGCTACTATGATCCTTATATGCAATATCCTCACGTAGCCTTGAATCTACCAAATGATCAATATGCTTCATATGCTTCTCAATTACCAACAAGTCCTTCTAATACATATCATTTCGAACCGAATGAATAGTCATTAATACAACCATAAATTTAGAATATTTTATAAAATAATGATCATACCATTCAATTTAAATATTTAATTCGTGCGATTCCGATTTTCAATTATCTATAAATATTTTCTGTGATTTATTTTTTTTTATAGCTAACATAACTAAATGTCTTTGATCCAACAGTTATAACTCATTAATAAAAGCTTGTTGTCAAGTCTATTTGAGACGAAACCTTTTATAACAAATTCAAATTATAGTTTTTTTTAAATGTAATATAGCATAGACCAGTAATTCCTGAGAGAGCAGACGCTGGTTGCAGCATCGCGGATTTAGCATATGAACGCAACCTAAGGGTTTATAGCAGCGGTGGGCAAATTACGGCCCGCGGGCCGGATCCGGCCCGTTTCATTATTCTATCCGGCCCTTTAGTATCACAAGACGGTTAGTGAAAAAATCTTTCCAGATCATTTATCAATGGATGAGCAAAGAATAGCCAAGCACAATACACATTAAACATGTCATGTATTTTATTTGTTTTTTTGTTTAATTCATCCATATTTATGGTTAAATTATGACAGAACTGATATTTAAGACATTGAAAAATGCAATGAAGATTTAAATAAATATAAAATATAAATAAATTCCATCTTATTGTAAATTATACCAAAATCTATAAAATACTCACTCGTGGATGCTGTTAATGTTGTAAGATCGAGAGCATTAAAACACCAAAAATTTTAAAGTTTTTTTTACGGATATGGAATCTGATAATTCTAATGTTACTTATCGCTCAAATATTCGACGGTTGAATCGCGGGAAAAATGTTAAACAGAGCTAAGGAAATAAAAAATGATATTGTTATATTTTTATAAATTAAAAATATAGCCTGTAATTTTTCAGTGTATATTATAGATGATGAATGGATGAACGATTTCGTTTCTACTACAGAAGTCATAAAAAATTTGAACAAACTTAACAGTAAACTCCTGAGTAATGATCTTTGTGCTCATGATTTTTACGTAGAAATATAATCGTTTCAGACTAAAATAATACTTTTCCTCATCAAATCTTTAATCAAAATTTTACTCACTTTTCCTTAAAAAATCAAAAAGCCAATAAAAATTTATAATTGAAATACTTTGAAAAAAATAACTGGTTAGTTGAAAAGATTTTCGATGAGATTTGTAGATTATAAGGCATTTGAGCAATAGTTATATCGGTTTAAGTCACACTTTAATTATAATTCTCAATCTGCTCAAGATTTATTGGAAATAGAACTTCTTGACCTCCAATCCGACAATTCTTTCAAATATAGTTTGTAAACTAAAATATGATAAGATTTTATTCATTTCATAGTTCTAAAATATAAAAAAATGGAAATGAATTTGCAAAATAACTATTTGCCATATTTGCATCAATATACATTTGTGAGCAGACTTTTTCCTTCATAATAAAAATAAGAAAAACAGTTTTTTTGTACAAATTCTAATATTTTCTTGATATTAAACTCGGAAAAACAAAGTTTGAGCCAGATATTAAAAAGTTAGTAAATTATGGAAAAATATAAAACAATTCTCGTTAATTTTTTAGTCGTATCTTTCATATAATATAACATCCGTTTGTTTTATACGATATTTTTACACTGTATTAATCTTTATTTGTTTACAAAAAAGTCTGATGTAGTTATTATGAATGTTTTTTTATACTCGCAGGTCTCAACAACAAAAAATTTATGAATTGATATTTATATAAAAAATTTTTAGCTTACAAATGCTAAAATAACATTCAATCCAGAAACTAAAAAATCAAAAATTAATTCATAAAACTGTGCTTTATTATAAATAAAGAAGGTGTCTCATATAAGAAATCTGATTTTTGATGTAAAATTAGAAATATATTACAAATTCTGAGGCAGGTGATACCTGCCGGTTAAGTTACACTGATCTGAAACATTAAAAATTTTTTATTATTCATTTTTCAAAAAATTTTTGTTGTTTTATTTTCGAAATATCCCAATATGGTTTATTATTTTTGTTATGTTTTTAGTCGAGGCGCCGCCGCCTGAGAGACAGCGAATATATATAATTAATATAATAAATTATTATGTTTATTTATAACACCTCTTTTCTTTAGTTTAGGCCTCTTCCAGGGTACTGATTCGAATCGCTTTGAAACTTTACGGATTCTTTGAGGACCTTCTAGGAATTTGAATTTCATCTGCATCAGGTGATTTCGTACTCGGTTCAACTTCCATTTCATTTAATTTTGGGATCGGGTAATAAAGGGGAAAATCAGTATCTTTATTCTCTCTAGGCCGCAATTGCTCGATATGCCTTTTAAAAGTTTTATTAGAATTTTCGCCTTTTAATAGGACATGTCTATTTCCAATGATTTTATAAATGGTCGCTGGGAGCCACTTGGCGCATTTTTCATCCCTGATATTATTATTTTTGTAATAACAGAGACCATCTCACCCTTGTCACCATTGTTATGTTTTAAGCCGAGGCGCCGCCGCCTGAAAGACAGCGAATATATATAATTAATATAATAAATTATTATGTTTATTTATAACAATTTTTTTCAAATTTATTAGCGAAAATTGAGTATTTTTTTATCAAAATTGAGTTTTTTTATACATCCGGCCCGTTTTTATCTTAAATTTTAATTATATGGCCCTTTAAAAAAAATAATTGCCCACCACTGGTTTAGATTATCAGCCTTCTTGACCTGCAGAATCAGATCAGTATATAATGTGTCACGTGGGTTACTCACGAGAAACTGATTAACACCTTGGTAGGTGTTAATCCCCCACGTGACATAAAGATATAAATACGCAAACGTGTTGTAGTTAATTATTATTAGCTAATTAGCATTATTATATCAAAGATTGTCTTCCCACTTACATTGGGTGCCAGCGTTATGGATTTCAAGTTTAACTTAAAAACGGACATTAGATTCCAGATGGCCACTATTGACAATATGGCCATACTGAAGAAGTGGAGTAATAGCCAAAAGCTTGCCGTGATAACTCTAGCGATGCCGGAGCATATCCGACAGGAATTTTTCAAGTTATCCGACCAAAAGAAAGGTTCCGAAATATCTGATCAAGAATTTATGCAATTCAGAGAATTGGCAATTACATTAATTCAGGAGCACTGCACAGAGAGCTCTTATGACCAGTTTAACAGAGGAATAAGTATCTTAGATGATAACCTTATTAAGAGAGCCCAGGATCTCAAGATGTCCTTCTTCAAGTTTAGACCTAGCCTTTCTGAGGACGACGCCGAGTCATTGGCCAAAGCAAAATTCATCAATTCATTACCTGAAGACGTTAGGATTCACGTCAAAGCTCACATAGACCTTCCTCTGAAGAATTTAGCCAGAATATCTCAGTCGATTTTGGAAGAATCTCAAAAATCCATCAAACCAACCTTCCCTATGATAAATGCGGTGCAGAATGATAAGTTGGATGAAGTTCTAAACTTACTGAAAAGGCTTAATTCCAACCCTGATGCAAGAATTAACAGTCCTAGAAGAAGCTCAGGAACGAAAAACTTAATCTGCTACAACTGTAACAGAAGAGGCCACATGGCAAGGAACTGTCGTTTTAGAGATCCAAGGAGGAATAAACCCAATATATCGGCAGTTGATGACCCATTAACAGCCGATTTTCGCGTAGAAGGCGATGACCAAAACCACCAAGCACTTCTGGATACGGGATCAAATAACACTCTTATAAATTCTAAAATTGCTAAATCTTATTCTTTTATGCATTATCCTCGTTATTTGAGAACAGCGAATGGGACTGGTATTAACGTATTGGGAACGGCATTAATCAAAGTGAAAATATGTGATAAGTGGATCGATCACAAAGCATTGGTTGTGGATAAGCTAATATTCGACGGAATAATAGGCCGGGATTTCCTTGCTTCATCAAAAATTATGATTTGTATGGGCTCAAAAGAAGTTTTGCTCTCTAACAACGTTTTATCTGTCGATAAAAAGCCAGAAACTGAGCTTCCCTTAATATCAGAGGACTTTGGAAATAAATTTAAAGAAAAATTGATTGACTTGATCCAAAAGCATTCTGTTTCATTTTCTATGTCAAAATGGGATCTGGGCAAAACAAATATAATTAAACACACCATACCTACAGGGAATTCCCAGCCCGTTTTTACAAGGTGCTACCGAGTGCCCAAATCGCTGATTTCCTTAGCGCTAGATGAAATCTCAGAAATGGAAAAGAATAACATTATCTCTAAAAGTACAAGCCCATACCGTGCACCTGTTAATCTAGTTCCCAAGAAAAATGGAGAAGGAAGAAGATTTTGCGTCGACTATAGAGAACTGAACAAAATAATTACTCAAGATCGTTACCCACTTCCTAACATTCAAGAAACAGTCGAGGCCTTAGGTGGATCTAAAATATTTAGTAGATTAGATCTAAGCTCAGCCTATTGGCAAATTCCAATAGCTGATGAAGATAAAATGAAGACTTCGTTTTCTTTAGGACCCGGTTACGGAACTTATCAATTTAATGTTATGCCGTTTGGCATTTCTAACGCTCCATCCACGTTCCAAAGACTAATGGATGCCCTATTTGAAGATTTGCCATTTGTGACAGCATACTTGGATGACATTGTCATATATTCCAAAGATCATAACGAACATTTGAAACACCTCGATATAGTTTTTAATAAGATTAATGAGGCGAATTTGAAAATTGCAGTTAAAAAATGCGAGTTAGCTGTCAAAACAATCAAATTTTTGGGCTTTGTTATCAGTTCAGACGGTGTTTCAATTGATAAAGAAAGGATTAAACCGATTTTGGAATTTGCTACACCAAATAACATCAAGGAGCTGCAGCAATTTTTGGGTATATGTAATTACTATTCACCGTTTATTAAAGACTTTGCAAAAATTACCAATACCTTATACTGCCTCATTGGTAAAAATAAGAAATTTTTATGGACAGACGTAGAAGACACCTGTTTTAATAATATAAAGCATGTAATAACGTGTTTGCCAACACTTACACACCCCATCGAGGGATCCACATTAATTCTGCAAACAGATGCCTCGAACCAAGGACTCGGAGCCGTACTTTCCCAAAAAATAGAAGGCAAACATTTTCCAATCTATTTTGCTTCAAGGAAGCTAAAAAAAGCTGAAAGTAATTACAGCACAATTGAGAAAGAGCTCTTGGCAATTGTCTGGGCCGTTAAAAAATTTAGAATGTACCTCTTAGGTAGATATTTTATCGTAATGTGCGACCATAACCCATTGGTCTACCTTAAAAGCTACAAAGACGGCCACGACAGAAAATCCCGTTGGCTTACATATTTATCCGAATATAATTTTGATGTTAAATATGTCCCAGGACGTGAAAATATAGTGGCTGACTCCTTATCGCGTTGTGTTGCGACCTTAAACGATGACGAATATATGAGCCTGAAAGAAGCACAGCTTAACGATTCAAAAATTCAAATTATAATTAAAAAGCTTACAACTAACCCAAGTATCGAACTTGGGGAGCCTCGAATCATTGAATTATGGCGTAATCGTAGACGTCTAGAAGTTGTTAACGGACTACTTTTATTTCGAAAAAGAAACAACGGAGGATTGACTATTGTTGTTCCAGACTCATCACGACATCAAGTTATTAAATCATATCATGACATGGACAGTGGACATGCTGGTTTAGAGAAAACATTTGATCTAATCAAACAAAGATACTTTTGGCCAAATATGTATTCGGATATAAAGTCCTTTGTGAGTGGCTGTGATTCTTGTCAATTGATAAAAACACCACACGAAATTACAAGGGCAGAGCTCAAAGTAATTGAACCCATCGTTCCATTTCATACCTGGAGTCTCGATTTTATGGGTCCATATGCTATAACTGATAAAGGAAACCGATATATATTAATATGCGTCGATAACTTTACAAAGTGGGTAGAGGCATTTGCCTGCCTCGATCAATCGTCGAATACTGTCATATCGGTTTTAACTGAAGTGATATCCCGGTTTGGAGTCCCCTTCAAGATACATTCAGACCAAGGAAAATCGTTCGAAGCCAACCAGGTCAAAGATTTTTGTAGAAAATTTAATATTGTAAAATCACATTCATCCCCTTACCATCCTGAAGGAAATGGACTTGCTGAACGAACCGTACAGAATCTCAAACAGAAAATTAAGCTGTTGACTCATGATCACCCGTCCGACTGGGACACAGTTTTACCGTTTGCTTTGATGAGTATACGGAATACCGTTAGTCAGGCAACAAATTATACTCCGAGTGAAATGGTCTACGGGAAAAGGATGACGACACAATCTGATAAGCGATTCCTTAGTCACCAAGATCTTGAAGATATGGATATGAATCTGGCTAAAAATACAATCTTAAAGAAATCCCGCCTTTACAAGAAGCACTACGACAAAAGAACAACCCCTATCTTACGTAAAACCGGAGATCTAGTTTTGGTTCGGAAAATTAACACTCTAGGTCTTGAGGCTACTTATTTTGGGCCGTACAAAATAGAAAAGACTAATGGACCTGTCTACGATATTTGCGACCTATCGGACTCAAGGAAAAAAATGCAAGTTCACCACAACAGAACTAAGTTATACAATCCACCAACTACAGAACAAATACCGTTCGAGAACATAATTAATGATGAGGAAAGTGATGAAGATGGAAAAGAAGTTGTGACGTCACGGCGTAGTACTAGAAAAAGGAAAATACGCAAAGAATATTACGATTTTTATAAGAAAAATTTTCCGAGTCTTGTTGATGGGGAGGTATGTCACGTGGGTTACTCACGAGAAACTGATTAACACCTTGGTAGGTGTTAATCCCCCACGTGACATAAAGATATAAATACGCAAACGTGTTGTAGTTAATTATTATTAGCTAATTAGCATTATTATATCAAAGATTGTCTTCCCACTTACATAATGCTGCAATTATTAAGCCTACACATATAAGGACCAGAAGTAAGGCAGAATATCGTAATTTATCATAAAGTTTAATTTTTGTGGGAATACTGATGCTTATTATTCTAATTGTTACTTTAATCAATGTTTTACAACGTGGACCACATGCTCGACAGGGGTGCGTGCGATTCGATTTCAATTGAAGAAATTTGAATAAGGACCATTTAATAAAAAATATGAAATTTTACCTGGATGATGGGGCATTTAAATTATCATGAAATTCTTTGTTGGGACTGACACAAAAAATGTTGGGAAATACTGCTTTAGTTATAATAAGTGTAAAGTAGACTAAATATGTATATCATCTATGCGCATGTCATCGTTACATCCCTCCCCCCACCAGTTTTTTTTTTTAAATTTCATGACCGTATCTTACTGGTGGTCTTGGGATTCTTCCATATCTTGTTGGTTTAACATCTTTTTGTTGAGAATCCGTGGTATCGAGTATAGGGCTGAATGACAGTAGGTTTTTAAGGGTTTCATTCGTTTCTTTATTTTCTTTGGTGATCAGATTTTCAAAACGAACATCATTTTTCTTGCATCTGTTCTTATGAATCCATTTATCATTTTCTGTTTTAACTAATGGGCCTTGTATTTCTTTTACTGTAAAAGGTCCATGCCAATTTGGTCTAAATTTTTTATCGTGGTTTTCTGTCCCTATTTTAGGATAATGTACATATATAGTATCTCCTTTGCGAAAATCCACTGCATTATCTGTCTTATCATACTGTTTTTTCTGATTCTCTTTTGATTTAAACATGTAATTTTTCACCAATTTCAGCGCCTTTTTTGTCCTTGAGTGATCCCATTTACTCTTTGATTGTAACAACGGTCCATAGATTAGGTCGATAGGAAGATTTGGTGGCTCTTTAAATATAATTTCATATGGTGAAACACCAGTCGTGTCATTCACGCTTGTGTTGTATGCATAACATATCTCTTGAAGTATAAATGGCCAATCCTCATCCTTTTCTAAACTCTTCGAAAGTGATTGAATCAAAGTTCTATTCATTCGTTCGGCCTGTCCATCACTTTGAGGATGATAGGCTGTCGTTCTCGTCTTAAGAATACCAAGACTCTTACACATTTCATGCATAACTTCACTGTCAAAGTTTTTTCCTTGATCCGTGTGTATACTTTGTGGAATTCCATACTTAAATGCCACGTGTTTTAAAAGTTTCTTTACAATTGTGTGAGAATCTATTTTCTTTAATGGAATTGCGGAGAGCCATTTTGAAAAATAGTCTGTTGTTGTGAGTATATATCGATATCCTTTGGATTCCGGGAGAGGCCCAATAATATCCATGCCTAATCTCTCCCAAGGCTTTGATGCTTGGATTTGACATAGTTCTTCTTTAGTGTATTTAAAAGGACTATTGTACTGACAACATTTATCGCAGCTTTTACACCAGTTGATAATGTCTTTTCTTTGTTTTGGCCAGTAAAATCGTGTTCTTATTCGATCTATTGTACGTTTTGGTCCAAAATGTCCCATATCGTCGTGAACCATTTTTATAATTGATGGGACCATCTTTTCGGGTATGACCAAACGGTCTCCAATGCATTTGTCTGAATCGTGTCTTCTGTATAGAATTCCATCTCTGATAACCAATGAATTTCTTAATGTAGTTAGAATGTGCAATTTTTCATTTTCTTTTGGATTAATTTTTGGCCATTCAGATTTATTTTCCAAAATTTTAACAACTCTTTCAAGATTTTTGTCTTCCTTTTGTTCTTTATGTATGTTTTGGTATTGTAATGAGTTTCGTAATTCAGATGCTGGTGCTAGACAGCAACATCTAGATAGAGCGTCAGCATTAATATGTTTATTTCCTTCTCGATATATAATCTTGTATTCGAATTGTGCTAGAAAATCCAGCCACCTTCCTAATTGTCCTTCAGCTTCTGTTGTTCTTATTAGACCGTCAATTGGTTTGTGGTCAGACCGTACGACAAATGAGGCTCCAATTAAATATGGCTTAAATTTCTTCAGCGACCAGACTACCGCTAACAGTTCTTTTCTTGTAGTTGAATAACGTTTTTCTTCCATTGATAGGGATCGACTTGCGTACTGAATCACTCTTTCATGTCCGTCAACGTTAGTTTGACTCAAGACAGCCCCCAGACCGTTGTCACAGGCATCACAATCGACGATGAATTCTTTTGTAAAGTCAGGGTAGGCTAATACTGGTGCTGAAGAAAGAGCTTCTTTTATTTTTTGAACAGCCAAGGATTCGTTTTTACCCCATGACCATTTAATTCCTTTTTTCGTAAGATTTCTTAAAGGAAGTTCTAATTCAGATAAGTTTCGAATGAAATTGCGGTAATAAGAGGCAAAACCAAGGAATTGAGCAACTTCTTTTGGGGTTTCTGGCACTTTCCAGTTTATTATTGCAGCAATTTTTTTTGGGGTCTGTAGATATTCCAGTACTACTTACAACATATCCAAGATATTTTATTTCATCCTGAAAGAAATTGCATTTTGAATAGTTTAATTTCATATTCAAAGATTTGATTATGTCAAATGTGTCTTTAATATCTTTTAAATGTTGTAATTCAGTTTGGCTAAAGATGATGATATCATCTAGATATACTAAGACATTCTTTGATTCAAGATTTTGAAATGCTGATTCCATCAATCGCTGGAATGTTGCAGGAGCATTCACTAATCCGAAAGGCATTACTCGGAATTTATAAAGACCGTATGGGGTTGTAAAGCTTGTTTTGTCCTGAGATTCTTCATCCATCGAAATTTGCCAGTATCCTGAGGTAAGATCTAAGGTAGAAAAATATTTAGATCCTTGAAGGGCATCAAGAGTCATGTCTATTCTGGGCATTGGGTGAGCATCTGGTATAGTTTTAGCATTGAGCTTTCGGTAATCGATGCATAATCGAACCCCACCCGTTTTCTTCTGAACAAGTACGATTGGGGAGGCCCAAGGAGCTTGGCTTTTCTCAATTATACCCTCTGCCAGCATCTCTTTTAGTTTTTTCTTTAAAATTTCTTGAAAATGAATTGGTACTCGTCTTGGTTGCTGCCGAATTGGAATCTCGTCAACGGTACGTATACTATGCTTGATAATACCACACCTTCCTAAATCATATTCGGAGGAAGAAAATATGTGCCGATATGATTTAATTAAATTAAATAATTCAGAAGATTTAAAACTGGAAATATCAAGATTAGGAAATTTATTTGATTCTGAGTTAATGCTGTTTGTCGAGATGTCCGCTTTCAAAAGTGGTTTCACTATCTTCAGGGGAATTTTTTCGCGTCCTATATATAGATGGGTGTCATTTAAATTAATGTTTGTTTTAAATTTATACAAAAAATCGACGCCAATAATGCAGGGGCAAAATAAATTTTTAGCAACAAAGAATCGATGGGTATAAGTAGACCTGCCAAACGAAATTTCGATTGAACAGGTTCCAACAATATCCATAAGTGAATTGTTGGCAGTTTTAACTATATACGTATTTAAGATAGGCGTAATATTATTAGCATAATCATACCTGATAAACGAGGATCCCGATCCGGAGTCAACTAAACAATCTTCTAAAGTTCCATTAATTCGCCCTTCGACATAAGCAGGAGAATTTCTAACTGAGATTCGTCGACCTTGTTGGTAAGACCCTCTGCGATTTCCTCGAATGAAATCGTACTGTCTTTTAGGGTACCAGAAATTTCTTGCCAAGTGTCCTTGTTTTCCACAATTGAAGCATTTTTTCGTGTCCCGAGAGGTTAACTTTTTTATTTCAGAAGTGAGTTCTTCCATCCGTGCTACAACATCAAAGTTTTTAGAGGGGGTGTTTTGTATAGCTGCGCAATTGAGCTCAGTTTGATTTTTTGACCAATTTTCCGCTATTTCCGCTGCTTCCCAAATGTTGGATGGTTTCTCTTTAGAGAGTTGCTGAGTCAAACTAGGATTTTCCAAACCATTTATAAAGATCCCCGTAAGAACTTGCTCATCGATTTCTTCGCCAATTGATGCCACATATGTTTGTTGTAGCACAGACGCGAATTCCAAAAAACTCGTTTCGGCCTTTTTCTTTGAATTTAATAATTTGAGAATTTCATTTTGTCGAGTACGTTTTTCCACAAATCTGCTCTTCATTTTTCCAATTAACTTAGTGTACTCCAACTTTTCCCACTTCAATGCTAACACTTCTTTTAAAATAGGGAGGTCCAATCCCAGTAAGAAGGTTGCAACTTGATCTGTTTCTTTTATCTTGTTCGATGCGCATAGCAATTCAAATCTTGCTAGCCATGTTTCAAAATCTCTTCCCGAAAATAAGGATAGGCCTTGCAATGTCTTTCCTGTCGAGCACGCCATTTGTAAAGTAGACTAAATATGTATATCATCTATGCGCATGTCATCGTTACATAAGTAACAATTTTTTGCATTTAATGTTGCAGAGATTTAATAAGGTATTATTTTATGCCGAATTATGAGGGAAATCTCCTTATTTGAAAACTCAATTAAATTTTTGACTGAAATAACCCAGATTGAAGTCAAATTGTTATTTGTAAAATGCAGAATTTCAAAAAATATTTTAAGAGGATAGGGATTAAATGAATGTAAGTCCAAGCAAGGATAAACCCTTAATCTGTGAAGAATTTACAACTCGACAGCAACATAGTATCTGGTAAAATTATTGTTTAAAATTGTAAAGGGATCAAATTAAAACGACTTGTAGATACAATAAACTACCGAAACTACTTTTACGTTGATAAAACTCTTAAAAAATCAGAAAAAAAATATTGTTCAAAGTCACGGTTTTCCTGCCATACGTTAGAGGCTTTAAATTTACGAATCACACAATTAGTAATTGTTAGTTTTGATACGCTTAAAATAGCTAATGCCGTAAAATTTATAGCTTTAAAACTTTGTTATTTTTTTCGCTGATGATTCTAGCCACTTTTTTACAATCGATTGTTTTCGTTTCATACGACTATTGGCGTGATATCGCGATTTTTTGAACAACATACAAGACTATTTTTTGTTATAGATGTTGACAATAACAACTATTAATCGCTTTTGTTAATTATAGCTGTTAAAATCATATAACTATCAGTTTAATTTAGTTTAAAGGAAACAATAGTAGAGGTAATGGGTTTTAAAAATAAGGTAGCAAAAAATATTGTGGTCATAACTTGTATTATTTCATGATCTCATTAAATTTAATACTTAAATACCTCTAAATTATGTCAAATGAGATAAAATTTACCGATCATAAATATGAAGAACTCTACAACCAACTAACAGTAATTTTATTTTTATAACAGAGCCCACATGCTCTGTTTGAAAGAGTGGATACTTTAGGCATGGGAACTTTTGGACAAGTTTACGAAGTAAATATCTCAAATGTAAATTATATAGGGTATTCACGTGGCAACCAAGTCTGAAGTTGCAATTAAGGTCTGCCCGTTGATCAAGGTATGTTAAACCAATCATTCAAGAATCGAACAGAACGTTTCATGAAGGAAATCTTGATTTTTAAAGAGGTAAAGCTCGTTTACCCTTTTTCTGTTTTCCCCTACATTAAACCTCCATCTATTATCAATCTCGACATTAACTTAATATTAATTTAAATCAAAAAGTATACTAATCAGGGATAGAGCCAACTACGAAATTCTGCAAAATTTTTGCAAGCGAAACTAACGACTGGCAACTTTTTTATAGGATACGTGTCTATAAGAATTGCTGAAATTATGCCGGTTACTTTTAGGATGCAGACAGGGTTTTCCCATAAAAACAACAAATCGCGTTGAAACTTTATATTTATATCCTATTATTACCGCTGCAAATCCATGTCTTAAAATATGAAATGAAAAATTCACATGAATTTTCTATCTGCTTTAAATTCTAGTTAAACTGGAAGACACTTAAAATTTGGTCTAGAGTTTTAGGATTAGAATTCTAGCGTTTAATTGTCATTTATTATTAAAATCAAAAAGTCATCTGATTTGTGATCATCAAATCGATAGCTGATATAATTATCGTGTTAAGGAGAACAGAATTTTCTTAAACGGCGATTAATTTAAAATCTTTAAACATTTTTAAAAATATTAAATTATTAATAAAGATCAATCAGTCCCAATCTCCTGGTAAAATGTTTCATGCAACCTTAGCTCGCTTCGCCCAGTCAACATTTACAATCTCTTTTTCGAGTTTAACGGTGGGTGTTGGTGTGTCAGATCGTGAACCATGTTTGGTATATCAACCACAATAAAATATATTAAATGACATCCTCTGGCATTGTATGACCTGGTTTAAGTTTCATCTGCTCAACCTTGCAAATGAGTGTAACCTACGGGGTCGGTAAAGCCCATTTCGGTGTAAGCTCTCTGGATCCATAATAAGTATTGCGCATCACAATATTGCATTCAAATTGTTTAAAATTTATAGAAAATTATATTACATTTGTTAGATAGAAGAATTTTTTACAATTCAAAATATAAAATCAATTTAAGAACCTTAGCTTGATTAATCAAATCTATGTTACAGCTCGTCAGGAAACTATGGAATCTTTAAATACCCTAGGACATATAAATATAAATCAAGCTTGTGTAGACGCAACCTGCTGTTAGTAAAGCCAAGAGTAATTTATTCTGAGTGATTATTAAATCCTATGATAGTTGCGTTGACTAACTTCATCCGTATCATGCAGGTATTATTCAAATAGAAAAATCCGCTTTTACAGTTATTACGAACGAAAATAAGATAAAAGGGTTATGTGATTGATGATCGTGAGCGATATCAATTTAAATCTGATTTAAATAATGGAACGGAAAATTTTAATTTGATTATAATTATTGTTGAACAGCCATCAAATGTTCCTCGTTGATTCAAATAAAAACCCTCCGCTTTACTGCAATAAAACAAAATTAATTAATTAATTAATAGTTAAAAAATGGTGAAACGGTTTCGGTTTGTAAAACCTTCCAATATTATTTAAGTCAGAAATTTTTAGGATGTTGAATGTCTTAGAACAAACTTTCCCTACCCTTTTGCCACTAACTGCCAAAATAAACATTTTTGTTGATCAAAGTAACAAAAATTTTTTTACTAAGGGTCATATTGTAATATTGAATATTTCTTGTTGGTTAACAATCGTAAACAATATAGAATAACGATAAAATAATTTTTCATTCTCATCTAATTAGTTTTCGCATATTTGATTGAATTCTGCAATCTAAATTATTTACAGAACCGACCCATCAATTACCAAAGCTTTCAATTCAAAAAGATCAGATTAAAATTAAACGGCCTTAGGTTGTCCAAAATTGGCTCAGAACAGCGTTTTTAAACCTTTTTTGCCTGTCGGACCACAAAATAACAAAAATCTAATGGGAGCCTACTATATCAAAGGTCATTTAATTCACCAAACACTGAAATCTTTGTGACGTAAAATCAAATTTTTTTCTTTTAACGGTTTTACTAAAAATTTGCTTTGACTTGAATTAATTAATCAAAAAAATGTTTAGGGGCCGCTTGATTTACCATCTCGGGCTTCATGTTTGACCCCAAAAACAGATTTATGATTTAAATAGAAATCCTTTCTACATAGAGCTTAATAGAGAAATTTGCGAAAATTCACGAATTATATCTCTCAATGTTATACCTAATATATATTTACTAAAACTCTCTGTAGTTTTAATCATATAATCTTTTAATCTGTCTCCGTCACGCTTGATGTATTGTCCCCCCACGACATGGCAAGACATTGAGGGATATTTCATTGATTATGTAAATATCTATTCAATAACTTATTTAAACAAATTAAGTATTAAAGATAAAGTTAAACTTGACGCATAATTTAGTAATATTTATTGAATAAATCAATAAAAAACCTTTAAAAGCAGCTGATGAAGACTGTGTTTTCCCAAATTTCCAAAATATGAAGTCAAACAGTGAAAATTGTTAGAACAAAAATTTAAAAAAAAAATTATACAAAAGTTTTTATATTTAAAGGTTGATTACATTTTATTTATAAAAATTATCGTATAATGTCGTTTATCGCATAAAATCGGATTTTAAGCCTAACAATAAATTCTCTGTTGAAAAAGATCTTAAAAAATATATCTGGATCGACAACTTTCGAATCTCATATAAAAAGATATGAAAAAGCCAAACGCTAAAGCGCACAGACATCGATTACTAAAAATTAAAATTTCCATATGCGCAAAACATAATTCCTTAGGCATATTTTGACGCATTTAGACTTTTTTTTACAGATGTTACTTACCTCAAAGCGTTGGGCTAGAAAAATTTTTTTGTTCAAAACCTTTGTTGGTTATGCGCTTTTGAGAACAAACCCCAAAAAATGTGTAAAATATAAATTTTATCGTCGAAAAAAATGCCTTAAATTGATAGAAGTAAATGAAATAAAAGATATTGCGGATAATGTGTTGACCATTTAAAAAAAGGTATCATGATAATGATGTCTTACGATAGTCAATCTCTTTAATCTTTTTGTAAGTCTCCAAAAGCATTAAAGTTTTCCATTTATCTTATTTTACTAGTGTTTTGACGATTTCAAGGCTGTTTAATTGCTAATCATCAGTCCGTTTTCCTCTGGTGATCAAATTTACAATGTTAATGTCAAGTATTTAAGTTTATGGTCATTTTTATACTTGCAGACTATGACATTGAGTCTTGTTAAGTTCGGCCACTTATAGTGAAGCTGAAACGCTATAATATATGAATTTGCACAAATTCTGATTTTGTATTTTTATTAATTTGTTAAATCTAATAATATGATTAAATGAAGTGTTCGAGTCATGAAAATATATGCAACTTCTATGGAGCATTTCTCTCGGATCAACAGAATGGAGCAATTCCAGAAATCTGGGTGAAACATGATGATGACGTTCAGATAGTAATGGAAGTTTGCGAAGGAGGATGCGTTAAGAATCTTATAGACTGTAATCATTAAACGATGTTTAGATTACAGACTAAAAAGAACAGACTTTCCTGATAACTACTGCATATACATCCTCAAAAATACATTAGAGGTTTTATCTTTAAATGACTCTTGGCCCTCAAATACATTCACTCAAAAGGAATCATACACCGAGACATAAAATCTCCGAATATATTATTTAATAGCCAGGCAATAGTTAAGCTTGGTATATAATATGGCATTCATTTAAGTGGACTTTGGTGTCAGTCATAAAATGGAACCAGAAGGAAGATCAAAGAGTGTCATTGGGACGCCCTATTGGTATTTGCTGTGGCATAAATAAAGGATAGGATGGCTCCAGAGATAATTTTATGTCGATTTAATTCTCACGCCTCATACGATTTTAAAGTTACCACCAAAATTTACATTAGTGCGATATATGGTCGTTAGGAATAACTTGTGAGGAAATGCTCGACGGATGTCCACGTACCTAATTATGATAAAAGTAGCTAACATTCATTTGGAACCAAAAGATGCCCTCAAGACATATATTGACGGAGAGACAATCCAAAAACTTCCTTATACTTCAAGGTGATCCACTTTATAATATAAAGGCCTGAAGTACTGAAAAATTTGTTGCATCGATGTCTCACAATCAGTCCAACAAAGCGTCCAAATGCTGAAGAGCTTTTACAAGTCAGACATATGAATAACATAAGGACCCATGTTTTGACAATTATGCGGCGAATATGAAAAAAATCCAAGAAAAGCTCATTCCGATAGTATCAAGTTCAGTTTCTAAACTAAAAAGTCGTGAGCTCAAACATAGTTCGAAGAAATAGTAATTTTATACCAACGAGTTGACTTAAAGTTTTTATTGTATAACATAGAATAAATCGACAGTATTGCCATAACATTTATTACATCAAACATTTAGATTTTTAGTAACAACTTATTACCTCGTTTAATTTCTTGATTTTCTTTCTTAATGCCTTCTAACTTTGGATAAACATCTATTAAGCGCGATTCTTATTATGCTTTGTATAAAAATGGGAGCAAATAAACAGTTTATTATTGCTAAAATAATGATCAAGGCTCAAGGTGATGCTACTAAAGATAAGTTGTGCTTGAAGGCACTTGGGGCTTTATTCAATTCCCATGACAGCTAGAGTGTTTTATTTTCTAAATTTAATGGCTTTTTGAGATTTTATAATTTTCTGTTTCAATAAGATCGCCAAAAACGAAAAATACAATTTAATTAATGATTTAAACTCAATTTTTTTGAACAAAAATTGGGCAAACTCAAGAAATTTAGCCTTAAAAACAACATCATTTAAATTTCTAGTTTTCGGCATGATAAACGCAATATGAATCTACAGACGTTACCTAATTTTTGGTATGTGAGGTACCCTAAGGGTATTTTGCCGTTTAGGAAATGCCATGCGAATAAGGAGTTTGTCTTTTGTGTTGGGCCGAGGTTCGCTGGATAAGAATCCTATGGCGCGTTTTTTTGGTGTACTTGGTTTCCTTTTTTTATTATGCGCTAAAAAGTGAAAAAAAACGGAAAGGAAATAATACGATTAATTACGAAATATAAATTTGTCAGATTTTTTGTCGCGCGTGCACAGAATTTGATTCATAATATCAATGACAGCAGCAAACGCAACGTAAAAAATACGAATATCCGATAATCTTATATTTAGGATAATTTCTAGTCTTTTTTTAACTACGCTTGCTCAAAAAATGATTTATCATTGCAGATTTGGGGAAATTTGCGCTAATCTTCTGATAACTTACTTAATATAATATTTTTTTACCAATAAATTAATACAAAGACTATTCTGCGCTTGCATTTTTGCTTTATGTGATGATGATAAAATTTCTAGAAATTTTTATGTCAGCTAAAATTCCAAAATTTAAAGACATTAGTAATTTTACAGATTTTATAAGGTAAAAATAGAAGCGGAATTTTTTGACGCTATTGATAATACTTTTTTTTAATTTTGGATTTTATTAATTGCCATAATAAAAAGAAATAGACTTTGGGGAGGAAAAAACTGATTATCTGCTTTTATAGAAATTATTATGTGGTTATTAAAATTATGAAAAAGGATGATGCAAGTTACATTTGCGTTACTTTTATTACATGTCTTGTTATTGTGGTGATAATAAATTAAGATTACGAACGGTTTTTGGATTTAACCTTGTTAAAACAGTACATAATTTGATAGATTAAAGATGCTTATATTCATTGATATTTTATTTGAGTCCTTTAATAAAAGCATGGAGAAAGTATCTAAAAAATAAGTCGTATTTATCCAAATGACACGCTCTGTTTAAAAATTCGACTAAAATTAGGCATGAACAACCTCTTAAAACTTCAATTCATAAATATAACATAAGTTAGGTCCTGAACAGCTTTTACGTTGATTTTAAAAATGATTATTTATTCATCAAAAAAGTATCAGCGGTTCCTTATATTTAATATGTCGTAATAAAATCCTTATTTTCTGATTTTTATTCTTTTCATTCAACGCGATGAGGAATTTTTTGTTGGATAAATTTTGAAAAAAATTTAAATTTTGTCATAAGTGCGACCAGTTTCAACGCAGTTCTCTCTGTTCAGCCACAAATATTTACTTAGATACTATCTTACGAGGCGAAAACAAAGCATTTTGATTTAATCCCTTTTAAGTCTGATATTCTAAAGGGGAAAATACACTATTTGCTAATTTTGCAAGTTTTGCCCACAATGAATCAATCACTTTTGTTAAAATTTTTTGAGGGAGTAGTTTACCAACCATTTGTTGGTCAAACTTTTTTTAAATGATAAAATACTTATTATAAGCTTATATAATATAAATAAAAATTATTAAAAGAAGCAGAGTGAAGCTGCTAAAATCAGAAGAGAAATCGGCTTAAAATAGATTTTGATGTTTATTTAATACCTAAATATATCCCGCTCTGCCAATAAGATTAAATCTTCATCAATATCTCCGATAATATTATTGTTTCATTTAATTTTTTGCAAATATCCAATATTGCATATTTTAAGGCTTAAAGCTGCTGAAATTTTTGCAATCTCTTAAATTTTCCGTCTCTTTTCAATAAATCGAAACTTATTAATCTTTCTTTATTTTTCCCCGTTTAAATAATTAGTCTTACTTTAATAACAAGCAGGCAAGACTCAATAAAAGATTTTTTTGATTTTTCGACCCTAATTAATTACGAAACATAAAAAAAATAATTTTGTGAAAATAAATTGCAACCTGAGGAGGTAAATTTTGCACTTGGCCTAATCTAGTTAACAACTAATTGAATAGCTTTTTTAATCAGCGATTTATAATATTTTTATAACAAGACTGCCACTATTGAAGAAAATTCGGTAGGGCTGTTTAATTTACAGCCCTTTCTCAACAAAAATTTGTAAAAGGAAAACATTTAGTAAGGTTTACCTACAGCGATTATGCGAATTTTGCGCAGTACGAATTTTGCGCCAGTGCGAATTTTGCGCCAGCGAATTTTGCGAAGTACGAATTTTGCGCAAGTGCGAAGTTTGCGCAATTTGATTTTTCTTTAGCTTCTATGGACAATTCTAACGATAATTTATAAGTAGGATTAGTTTTTTATATTTACCAACATAATTGCATAATTCTTTGTGTATTTTAGATATCATATTTTATTTTTGTTAGTAAATTTGCTTTCATCTACACTAATAAACCGATAACATGTATTTTTCTTTGTATAAGTATTTTTAAATAACTTGATATATTAATGCTATCTTTATTAGTTAAAGAAAGCACCACATAATATTTCTAAAGAAAAGAAAACTTTAATATTGCAACTCCTTTTAGCTGTGTTAAAATAATAACTAATTATATCTTTTATTATATCACTACTTAATACCAAAATTAATACAAATTTGCTTGTTAAAATAGGTACTTATATCAACGTTAACTATTCTTACACTTGTATAATCGACCATTAACTGCATATTCGTCATTTTCTCAAGAAAAATACAACTATATAACTCATGATAAGTAGATCAAAACTGGAATAATAGGTTATAAGTTAACAACCAACGGAGAAATATATTTATAAATTTTTTCCCTAAATTAAAATGATATGTTAAATATTGAAATTATTGTTTAATCTGTATTTTTAAATGATCTTTCATATTTTGAAGAAACATTAATATAATTCAACAATTGACATCTATTACACTTTTTTTTATTAAATTAGGATTTCAAAGTCATAAAAACTTCTAAGAATAAGCCCTGTATGCTGTACCAAGGATATTCATATAGAAAAATCGCTCAATCCCAGCAGTCTCAACAATGGACTTGACGATGTGTTAAAAAAAATTGTAATGGGGTTTTTAAAACTGATTCATCGGAAACACAAATAATTTCATTCAATGGGCGACACAACCATCCTATTAATCCTGAAGATAATCAAAAAAGAGAAATAGATAATATAATAAAAGTTTCTGCCATCAATACTTATGCTACCCCTCGATCTATTATTTCCAATTCAATTAGGAATCATGATATTTCTGTTACATCTCTTTTACCTAAGACAAAATCACTAAGCAGAAGAATTCAACTCACACGAAAATTAACAACTCGTAATTATACAATGCCAACAGATGCACAGAGTTTAATAATACCTGAAGATTTCAAATATACCTTCAAACAAGATTCTTTTTTATTATACGATAGCCAAAGTAACCACACAAGTCGAATCATAATATTTTCTACACAAAGAAATCTACAACACCTCGAAAGAAGTGAAAATATATTCTTCGATTCAACATTTAAAGTTGTACCCGATATATTCTATTAACTATTTACAATACATGGGGAATATACAAATTATACGATTCCTTGCGTATTTATACTGATGGAAAGGAAAAATATTGAGTCCTATAATCGTGTCTGGTCAGTATTACGACAAAGATGCAGAATGTCTCCCAACACTTCAATGAGCGATTTTGAACAGGCATCAATATCAACGTTCACTAGAAATTATCCTGACACTCACCACAGCTGTTGTTTTTTCCATCTATGCCAATCCCTCTGGAGGAAAGTTCAAGATCTTGGATTGGTTAACAGTTATTTGGAAATAAATTCCACAAGGGAGTCTATCAAGATTCTTGCATCTCTTGCTTTCTGTGAGAGTAGCAAAGTGCAAAATAGTTTTGAGCTTTTAGAAGCTCATTTTATCAATATAGAATCGCCAAATAACCTACGACAGCTATATAACTACTTCGAGGATACATATATAGGACGATATCATAGAACTGGAAGGGAAAATCCAATATACCCACCAATCATTTGGAACCAATACGTGAGAACACTGCAGAATCTACCTCGAACCAATAATCAAATGGAAGGATGGCATCGAGGATTTTCATCCATGTTCTATTTAGCGCATCCTAATATATTCGATTTCCTCGGAAAATTAAAGGATGATCAAACTCTTTCTGATATGAGATTGGACAAATTAAACATAGGAGATCCTAGTGAGCCTGTTATAAGAAGAAAAGATCTAATATTTAATCAAAGGCTGAGAAATATTGTCCTTCGATATTCAGAGACTCCGAGGATTGAATATTTAAAGAATATTACTTCTTTAATAACAATTGGATAACAATTATGTGTTTATGATTATATTAGACATATAATAATGCACAATTATATTTTGGTCTTGAAATTAACAAAATTCCAGTATTTAAAATATTCAATATAATACATAATACTAGAACTCAACTCTGAAATATTTGTTTATAACATAATTTATTAATAAAATGACAATGTAAATGTATTTTCTAAATTCTAACAATTATATGCTGAAATTATTAAATATAAAATTTATTGGTCTACCATTTTAACGTAATAAAATTTAATTTTTTTTATTCATATTTAGATGGATGTCTTTATTTTCTATTTTAAATTCGTCAGTATAAGAGTAATAAATCGCTACATATAATGTTTAACAAAGTACACGCAAATTATTGAAGATGGCGCAAACTTCGCACTTGCGCAAAATTCGTACATCGCAAAATTCGCTGGCGCAAAATTCGTACTTGCGCAAAATTCGCACTGCGCAAAATTCGCGATACCACCTACAGCAAGTCATATAGCTCGATCCTATTATACATAAACATCAACACTGATATGACATGGCATTTATAGTAAATATCGTTTCAAAGAAAAGTTACGTTATTACGACCATATTGGCTTCTACTCTATTCTGAAAAAGGTAATTAAAATTCAAGTCGAAAAACTTTACAATATGAATCAGACTAATTTTTTAAACCCTCAGATTTAAGTACATGGAAAACGCTATATGCTCATATATTACACTTGGAAGTAAAGTTAGATATTTTTCCGCATGAAGATAAATTTTTTAAATATAGGGATATTTCGCATAACGTAATACTCGGATAACGTTCGCTTCGCATAACGTACTTTTTTTTTGCTTATTGATAACTCGCATAAAGAACCTGGATTCGCACAATGAACTAAATCAGATTCTACTATTTTGCTTAAGCATGCGTGCTTGTCATGAATTACCATTTTTTCCTGAGATCGAACCATATCAACACGTAAAATTACTCCAAACAGAGCTTTTTAATTTCTTATGTCGACACAACGAATGTATTTTTTTATTTTATTACAAAGAATGCTTTGCATAACAATCGTTTCGTACAAAGAACTTACTCCAAGAATGAATTAAGTACGTTATGCGAGGAATCACTTTATAATTATTGTCAAGAAACTTGCCGTGTGATTAAAAAGCCATCGATTTTATCATTTATCAAAAATTACCTAAAAGAAAACCTAAATAACTGTTTTAACAACCATGATGCTAAAAACGAGCAAATAGTTGATCTGAATTGGTGTTTAAGGACAGATATTTTGGCCATCCATACCCCCTCAGTCTTAGGAAACAACGTTGTAACAAAGGCATCTTCGAAAATACAAATATATTTTTTCTTGATATATCTGTGTGTAGAATAACTACAAAGCCTAATCTTTTGAGGAACGTGACGTTTCGTAACTTCCATGGAGCATTGTAATTTCAATTACGGCTAGTTTACAAAATTACTAACGATAAATTAACTTTGGACTACAGCATTACGAACCTAAGCTTTTTGAACCAGCTTCCCATTAATTTTTTGGCATAATCATTCTTGCATAAATAAATTATTTAAAATATCAATAGATTTTTCGTTTAAAAGTCGGGCCTAGTTATTAGTGGTGGAAAAACGCTATGAACAGAGATATTATTCAAATTTTTAATAAGATATGTTAGCTGATTTAGATGCATAATTTCATTATTAGGATTTAAAAGTCACTAGCGTAGAACTAAGAGACACATAAAAGCCTTCGAATGATTTATTGATCTCTTATGTAAAGGTAACCTTAAGTATTCCGATAATCGATTTCGTTTATCTGCCGACATGCCGGTTTCATCCTTACTAAAGATTTTAAGGAGAAGGAAAAAACAGCAATGTGAGATTCGTTAATCTTCTTTGATAAATTTATGGAAAAAATAATCAAAACGCGGTAACGCTCGAACTGGTGACAAAAGACCTTGGTAAATGAATTATCAATTTTCTGTCATTGATATCAATACCAGTGTTACTTATTTAGTAAGCACATATTATCAAACTCAAACAGATAAAGAGGGCAGAGAATATCGATGGAAAAATAAAAGATTGTGAGTTTCACATGTAGCATTACATTAACATTTTAGCACGACTTGATGAATATGCTTTAGCAGAGATAAGTGAGATACAGTAATACCTCGCATAACGTAAATAATTTTTATAGTAGTAGATAACTCGCATAACTAACCTTGCTTTGCACGATCAGCTAAATTCGATTCCACTATTTCGCTTAAGCGCGCGTTTTTGTCATGAATTACAATGTGTTCTCTAGATCGATCAATATCTAAACACAAAATTGCTCAAACCAGAAGTTTATATTTTTTGTGTCGACATACAAATTAATTTTTTTTGTTATTGTATTTTAGTACAAAGCATGATCCGCACAACGATCGTTTTGCATAAAGAACTTACTCTAGAACGAAATAAGTACGTTATGCGAGGTATCACTGAAGTAGCTACAATTAATATTTTCTCAGAGTTTCCGAATGTTTTATTGTCGACTAGTCACAGCCAAAAAAGGATTTTTTCCACTAGGCTTAACATGTGATCTGATGTCTGGGATCGATAATGACGAAGTATTTAATATCGTTCTAAAATATTTTTTTAAGAATTTTTAGAGGTTTTATAAACCAAGCAAAAACTGTCTCCTATCTAAGCCAGATTTTATAATTACGAAACATAATATTTTATTATTATAGTATCATGTAATATTATTGTTTAATGAAAGTAAATTATCTATTATTTTGTATCATCAAATGTAAATTCACCGCTAATCGTTTAAAAGCACCAAAATCTCCTAATATTTTACATCAAATATATTTTTAAAAATCTAAAAAGCATTACTTGGAATCAAATATATTCACAACAATGGATTAAGTTTCAAATATTCAGATCTATTGTTATTAACTTATTTTTAAAACCCAGTTTAGCAAATTTTATCTACACCATCAATTTTGACAAAGGCATGTGCGCATTTCATACTAAAAGAAGTGATAAATCATAAGTTAAAAGAAAAAATGAATGGCGAACCAAAACCGCTGATCTTTGAGTTGATCAGTGATTTATGACTTAACTTAACCTTGCCAATACAACAATATTAGGCTTAGGTGATTGAACTACATCACCAAAGCAAAAATTCTGTAAACTTTTTAGTGAAAATATCCTTTATCTGAATACCGCATGATAACTGCGTGGTTTGACCGTTATAAGGAGTAGTCAATTTCAATTAAAAAATTGTTTGTGTCTTGTCATATGCATTTCAGAAGAGATCAATTTAAGGTTGAATGAAATTATGTATAGTATATAGCCTTATGTGTCTGATATGCTAATATACCACTAATCGGATATGATCTAATACGATTATTCAAATGTGGTTTAATGATTTGAGCAACACAGGATTAATTTGATCCGACAGTAGATAAGAATGGAAATTTCATTTCACAACGTTGCAACATTTTATAAATTAAAAGTAATGCATCATTATAATAATTAGTCCCCAAAAATGCACTTCAGACTTCTCGATTTAGTGGGAGAAGGCAGCTTTGGTTCTGTATTTCGAGTAAGTTAACATCCATACAATTAGGCCATCCATAAATCTAGTAAATCGGAAGTTGGGATAAAATTCTTTTATTCGAGGAAGTATTTTTAATTTATCATCAGAAATTAATTGACGAAATTCGTGGAGAGCTCGAAATATTACGTAAAGTAAGTATTTTCAATATTTTTTGACGATTTGAATTTTAAGAATTTACTAAAAACAATAACGTTAAACAGTCTTAACGCTAAATAAAAATCACGAAGGTGTTGATTTTTCTATCAAGCGTTGCTAAATGTTTCAATTTTAATCAATTTTTGCGCATTTTGTTGATTATCTCTTGTATATCTTGTTTCGATCAAACATCTCATTATTCAACTTTTCTTAAATTTAAACAAAATCAAATGTGCATCTCAATCCTATCGACTACTAGCATTTCACCCTAATATTAAACAATTGACTAAGGTAGCCTATATAAGGTCAAGATACAACTCAAAGCATAAATCATAGCCATTATAGCATATTATACTTTATAAATTGAGCAGGTGTAAAATCAATAAAAATTTTGATCTTTCAATGTTTTGATACAACTGATTTTATTTTGATCTTGATTGTTATAATCATTAATTTTAATAAAATATTAGTTTATTTAGGCTTTTTTGTTAATCAAAATTCTAATTAACAAAATAAATATTATTTTGAATCAAATTTTTTAGAAAATACATTTCAAGGTTTGAGTGCTTATAAACTATTTTTTCTCTCTTAAACTTCACATGAGATAATAATTGCTAAAAATCTACCCAATTCTTATTTTTTACGCTTCGACCAGAAAATGTTCAAAATTTATGTTTTTGCTGCGTTCTTATAAATCTTCATTATCAACTCACCACCCATCAAAAAATCCGTCTTTAAAATTCTATTTTTAAGGTTAACGTTCAATAAATATGATCCTATGCTGACAGAATGGTCTTACACACGCTAATTAGCGATAATATGAAACGGCCTACGATCTTTCAATTCGCGCCAGAATTAGAAAGCATTTGAATTGAAATTTTTAAACTTTTACATTATTGCATCGATCTAATTCAATGAATATCAAAGACTCTAGATTTAAGATATAAGTTACATTTAATAGCAATCGTTGTAAGAAAATTGTGGTAAAATCATGCAATATAATTTTTGAGTAATTAGCTGTGATTATCTCTATCTTGGTCAACTGCAACTAAAAATCTGAACCAATTAAATCCTAAAATTAACTTATATTATCAGTTTCTTGTAATATATTTTCTACGATTTAAAACTGTGAGGTATATGAATACAAAAAATATTTTTTAAATAGCAATGAAGCTGAAGAGAACAAAAGATGGTGAATTGACCAATAATTCGTGTAGTTAAAACTGAATTAGTAGCCGCAGTAATTTACAGAATTTCAAAATAAAAAAATAGAAGAAACTATTTTTTCTGAAACTCATAGGAAAGCAACCAAAAATACTAATCTACTTTTTTAGAAGCTTGCTTGTAGACTGCCTCTCTTTGCATGCAATTGAATTATCGCTAATATATACATAAGAACATTAATCGTTTAAATAAAGTATCTTGGCTTTCTTCCTATCAGAACTATTTACAGCTAATATGGATGCTAGCCTACCCCGTTAATAACTAGCCGTCTACCCATCATTAACCATCAAATGTTTACTGCGCTTAAAATCTATTTTGGTTCATAATTTTTAAATGTAATGGGTTAACAAGCTTTTACGTTAGAATAGTTAAAATTTCAACCAGTATTTAATACAAATATCTGACACAAAGAAATTATTTCGACAAATAAGATGTCAAACAAATACAGAAATACGGGAAAAAATTTTTTATCTGTTATCTAAGTAACATATGAAGGTTGAAGTAAGTTATGTTCCCCATGCCATTTTAAAACACGCGCAAGCGCAAAATATTGAAATTTTTTTTATAAAACTAGCTTATTGCTGCATAAAATTATCATCATCGTCATAAAACACCACATTCTTTACGGCTAACAAGAAGGCGCTCCAAAGAGCCATTTCGTTTTTTCTTCGCCATTGAAATTCCTGAAGAAAATAATCTAGACAATTTTCAACCATATTTCCTTCTTCATCGTAGGAATTTGTTCTATTTCTTGGTGCAATTTTTAATTTTAAACCATTCCAAGTTCCTTCTATAGAATTTGTGCAAGCTCCATTATCAGGGTTGACGAAATTAGTAGAATGGTTTACGGTATGGTGATTGTACAAATTCCTGAGTCTTGTATAGCTTCGAAAGCAATCTGTAATGATTGTAGACCCGGGTAATACATGCTGGGATATTATTCTTAGAAGTGTTTCTGCTGTCCTATCCGGAACCTCCACAAGAAATACTTTTCTCTGTGGTGTCCTTTCCACTCCTCCAAGGACCCATGCACCGGAAACTCTATGGCCTCGGTGGTACTTATTCTTCCCTAGTTTTGATTCGTCGATCTCGACGACAACTCCTTCTCCCCCTACTTGGACATCCTCGAAATCAAGACTTGCTCCAACTAGTTTACGAAGGATTCTCATGATATTCGTGATAGCTTGCTTGCAATGCCCTGTTATAGTGCATAACTGCTTATGCTTGACTCCAGCCAGCCAAAAATAAGAAATTTCCAGGACATCATTAATTGGCAATTTTGTTTGTCCGAAAATTGTGTCTTAACATCGACCATTCTCTACGGCATTGACATCGTGAGCATCTCCACCTGCGATTTCTTCGTGAGATGCTTCCTTGATTGCAATAAGGGCAGATTTGAGGACTGAAAATAACTTGCTGTTCCAAAAGATATGATAGGGACGTTTCTTCATCGTTGAAAATGTTTTTTATGGACTTTAAAGATGGAAGCATTTAAAAAGCATCGCGCATGCTTATAAAAAATGGCATGGGGAAGATAACTTACCTGATCCCATATGAATATCATAAGAGCTGTTGGTGGCTAAAGTACCGTACTTTAGGGATCTTAGTTATGTGATTTAGATTTAAATCTTGAAGAATAACTGAGCTTTATCACACAAAATGTCTAACATGGTACAAATAATCGCTAAAAATCATCTTGGATCGCCAAATAATTTGAATTTGACGAAATAGACTTATATGATTTTAGAAAGGTTCAATAATTTTTTTATAATTAGAAGAACCACTAAGTTGTTAAAATTTTTATACAATTTATAAATTAAAATTTTTTAGACATTAGTTTCCAAGGCCCACAACAAATCGCGCAACAAGAATATCACCCTTGGGCTCATTAATCAGCCTTAAACAACACTAAGTATACAGTTTTTTATTTTGTGTAATCATAATTCAAATAACAGGTTATGAATGAAATGAACGAGATTAATCATGTAAAATAGTAACTGCTGAAAAAAATCACGGTAATTCAGGATAATCGTTGCAAAAGTCAAATTTTACAGCATTTAAGTGAATTTTGTAATTATTGTTTTGACAGTCCTTACTTAAGGCTCAACGTGGAGATTATAATTTGACCACTTTTTTTTCTAAATAACAAAAAAATCTATTTATTTCATAAATTTATGACTGACTATCAGAATTTTTTTTTATACTAACGAGCCTAAAATAAAAATATCCAAGGAACATTAACTTTATAATTAGAGTCCTGTTAAACACCCCTAAAAATATAAAGCCCTTTTATAATTTCTAAAGCTCGTAAATTCTTTACTATGCTTTAAGTCTAACCCCGTCAATCAAAAGGCTATCTTAACTTGAAATCTGATCATCTTCTAATTAAACTGTTATTTTTATTCAAACTTTAATCCTTTAACATACTAGTTTTCCACCCATAAAATTCTTTTTGTTGCTCGAAAAGCTAATTTCGTATAAAAATTCAATAATTTTTCAAGCATTAATTATTAACATGATGACTTCAGCCTCTATTCTAAAATTATCAGATTGACCCCCATAAATTATCTCGAGAATACCTAAAGGTAGAAACTCTCATTAAATCGTACAGAAACAAAAAATAAAAACTAAGTTGTTTCAAGCAGATTTTTTACAGAATTTTAACGAGAACATACGCTTAAATTATCCTATGATTGTCCTAACTTCTATAAATGATTTTATTCCTGTCTAAAGCCCTATAATTTTTTTTCTTGGCTCATTGCCTAACCATGCAAAAATTGTGAAAAAATTTTCTTTAGATATCTACGCATGCCTAATTAGGGAACATGCGCTTAAACAACCCTATTTTTTTATTTGAAAAGCATCTTATTAATATATTTTTAAAGAGAAGATCGAAGCTGAAGAGGCTAATATTGAAATAACTTCGTTTGTTATTGAAAAATTTTTTTAACATGCCTTAGATGAACTTTCTGTTTTAACTAAACTTTCATGTCTTTAGAGGATTATTTTCTAATATGACCTTTTAAATAATAGTACTCGACTCACTTAAACATTGTGAGATTTTATGGAGCCTTTCTAGACAATGATAACAATTCAAAGTCGAAACTTGCCTTTCTTTGGGTATGAGATTCGTCTTAGGTAGGTGATTATGGAGTTCTGTGGCATGGGCTCAACCAACGACGCTCTTAAATGTAGTTTTTTCTACTTATTCAGACCGTCAATGTCAAAATAAAGTTTTAAAGGAGACTTGGTGTATTTACTTCATTAAAGGAATAGTTACGGTTAATGACGTACTTAATATTTAGGGACTAGAATATTTGCACGAAAAAGGCATCATTCATCGAGACATTAAGTCTCATAACGTAATGATAAGTAGAGAAGGAGTAATAAAACTTGGTATTATTTATTTTAACTCTGTTCAGTCGATTTCGGAGTAAGTATAGCTGTAACAAAAAACTCACCTACTGCGAAAGACTTCATTGGGACGCCTTACTGGTATGTTGAAAATTAAGAAGCCTAGGATGGCTCCAGAAGTGATGCTTTGCAATACTCGAGACGACATTCGCTACGACTCAAAAGTTTTCATATTTTAATTATATTAGTCTGATATATGGTCAGTTGGTATCACCGCATTCGAATATACAATGGGCCAAGTCCGTAAGGCGAGTTTTGTTATTTTTAAGCGTGGTATCATTTGAATCCAGATGAACTTGTTAAAACAGTCCCAATTTCTTTTCCGCCTAAGGTCAAAAAGTCATTTAGCCTGTATTTTGTTTAGCTCATTTAAGGTCTAGCACGTTTCGCAAGATTATTAATAGCTGTCTTAGCTATTATCCAGCAGAACGGCCATCGGCTACCGATATTTTAAATGTTAGATTCTTTAATGATGTTAGACTCCAACATTTCAAAATTTTTATGAAAAGGAGCCAAAAGTTATTGCTGATATTCTTAATACCTTTACCAAGATTCTATCTCTAAGAAAGTATGTTTTTAGGGACTAAGATATTTCAAATCGGCTAAATATTAGATGTCATTCAAAATATTATGACCTCATATATACAATCGAATAATGTTTCCAAACTTATTATGCATGAAAGGTATTACTATGCAATATAATGCAGTGGAATCTCTCTTGACAACAAATCCTTAAATCTGAGTAAGTTTTAGTATTTTAATAAATTATTTATTTTCTCCTTTTCTTTATATCTTTAAAGGTACTATTTTATTTAAATAGTTATTCCCACCACTAATAAGCCCAATAATTTTCCGAACGATAAGTCTATCTGTTTTCTCTCAAATTAGACCTTGATATTACTAGGATATTAATGCGTGCTCCTCACATACTGAAGTATAACTTATAGTGGCAAAATATCCCTTAATATGTGCCCTTGTAAGTACAAATTTAGGTCTGCGCCTCTATTTTTCCTTCTTTGCTGTTTGATCATTCCTATAGAATCATTAAATGGATTTAAAAACTTCCCGACATTCATTTCAATAACCAGTTGTAACTGTGTATTAAGTGTACACCATAAGGGCAAGTTCATAACTTCTTACATGACCAAACTTTTTCATCCCCTTTAACTTACAATGAATACAATAAGCGGCACTTAAAAATTAAAATCGTATTTTAAAGAAATCATTTCCACACTCACCGTATAATGTTCTGTTGATTGAGTCGTTATTAAAATTACATCAAGAGAAACTATTGTAGGGAGTTCATGCTCCTATCTCATTTGACGACATCAAATTAATCGAAACTTAGACATTCGTCGAGCCTATTGGATTATATCGTTTTATTAACGCTAATATAAAGGTTCTCTAATTTATATATTGATTAAAAATGTTAATAGCATGTGTTTTAGCCATTTTATATAAGTCTTATTCATTTTTTTCCAACCGCCTAAGGGAATCTTTCACGGACCCTTAGGTCTCTCTGCTGAAGCCCCGACCACTGGCTTCTCAGAGACTTTACCGGTGGGGTTTAAGGTCCTGATCGTTGTCAACGCTTTGACTTCTTTCCCTCTTAGACAACATAGACGGCCAGCTCTGGTAGTATGGGAATCGGCATCTTCGCACCCACTTAACCATCGCGTTGTATGCGACCACTATGTCCGCTCTCTGATATGGGTCTTATTTGGACCGACGTCGTTATAATTTGTTTAAAAAATTTAACAGCCATAATGAAATGAGGATCAATACTCACACAAACTTAGGACATTAAGTCTAGAACGATTGTCATCTCTTATATCTCACAACTTTATTAGAAATAATTTTAGACTCTATATTAGAAGTTGGCTACGAGCTTTTTGGCGTTTTTTAGAAATCAGCCAATTAGTTTACGAGAAAATCAAGCAAATCTCTTGGTTTTCTTTGAAATTTCTTTGTTTTGTATTTTTGGCTCTTCTAATAAATTTTCACTGGCGCCAGCTCAAAATGTTTTATTTAAAATGATCAACGGATAAAAAGATAGAAATAGGATAAATTCCTGCTGACATGAGGGTCGCCAAGCTGAATAACTTATCTCGATTATAGATCCACATTAGTTGAGTTAGGTGTTTGTCTTTGCAATTTGAAGATTCATATTTATGTGGAGATTAAAATTATTTGAAATAAAAAAAAGAGCTTATATTTGTTATGGTTGATTGAACTTTTTTAAATTTTAGATAGAAGTTGCTCAAGTCTAAGCCCATGCGAAAAGCAAAACGTAATGAAATTTGCTCTATTTATTTAGCAATTTGATGTTTCCCAACTTGAAAGCAATAAAATAAAAAAGTCGATTCAAGAATCAGACTCAACAGAGAATAAAGTGATACAACGTGAGCTACTGAAACTACAAAGAAACCCTTCCAATGCCCCTAAGGAAAATTTTCGGGGGACATGCATGACATTCTCTATGAAAGATACAAGGTTTTTAGATAAAACTGATGGTAGACAAAAATGGAGCAGAAAGTGCAAAAACGGCTTAAAAAGAAAGAAGAAAGAGCTGTAAAAGCTAAGCGTAAGCGTCGAAAAAAGCAACGAGAAAATGCTGATTCTAATCAGCATGACAATGAAAGAAAAAAAGGTTACGAACAAGATGAGACATATACTAATCCAATGTAAATTTATTAGCTAACGGCAGAAAGCAAAAATCAATAGCTGTTCAAAAGTCCGCAATATTAATCAACCAAAACTGAAAATAAATTGATTGTAAATTTAATCTTGTTGATTTTAGGTTCGTAAATACAAAGTTTGTAAAACTGAAAAGCTGCTTTGTGGAACTTGCTATGGTAAGGAATTTAATTTTATCAGACTCTAAATACGCAATATTTGGAACGACTTATGGCATTATTTGTTACCGGAAAATGTCATATAAAAGTAAGAATTTAAAAAATATTTTTTTTTTGGTTTAATGCAAAAAAATCTCGACTAAATTCTCAACATCGATGTCTACGTTATCAACATAAGCATTTTAAACATCTAATATTAACCAATCTCAGATATAAAAGGAGATTGCGCCAAAAATAAACACGCGTTCTCGATCAAAAAATTCCTTGTAGTCTGAAGTGCAAAACTAATAACAGCATATGAGATAAACGAAGAGAGTAGTTTTTATTGAAATAAGCACAGTGATATCTCGCATAACGTACTCCTCGGATAACCTGCTCTGATCATAACGTACTTTTTTTTGCTTATTGATAACTCGCATAACGAACTTTGCTTCGCACAATGAAATAAATCAGATTCCACTATTTCGTTTAAGTGCGCTTGTTTGTCATGAATTACGATTTGTTATTAAGATCGAACGATATCAGCCCACAAAATTGCCCTAAACCGAGGTTTTAATTTTTAGTGTTGACTTAAAACTTGATTTTTTTGTTATTGTGTTTACTACGAAGCATGCTTCGCATAACGATCGTTTCGCATAAAGTACTTACTCCTAGAACGAATTAAGTACGTGATGCGATGTATCACGGTATGCGTTTTAATCAGAAAATTTATAAAATATTTTTAAATAGATTGTATACCTTGTAACTTGATAAGGATTCTAATTATGACTAGTTTAGAATCTAAAATGTTCGTTCATCATTTCAGCTTTATAGATGGATAGATTTAGGTTGTAAGAGGATCGATTATCACCTACAACGCAGAAACTCCGGTTTTTAGAAGAATGGACATTATTTATAAGCTAAAATTAAATGCAGGTATTAATTCTGCAAGAATTGTAAAGTCTGATTGGTTAAGCATGTCAACAAAATTACAACTACGCTGCTACTAACTACGACTTATCCCGATCCAGCCATTATGGCGGAACGCACGTTAGATCGTTAGGATCATCACAGAATACTCATTGGGTTTTCCATATAGACCATAATCTAAGGATGCGCAGGACTTTTTGTTTGGTTTAATGTCAGCGATATTGGTATTTCCAACTTCACTCTATTTTTTATTATAATTAAACCATATTTATCATAAAAACATATGATAACTTGGTCTTGTATAGTTCTCTTTTAGGTAGATATTTAAGTTTAAGTATTAAAATAAAGCGAAGTTTGTAATAGATTATCAAAATATGTGTGATCAAAGCTATCTTTTCAATAAATTATATAATAGGCATATATTATTGACAATCTTTTATTAATTATTATTCACGAAGAAATTCTATACAAAAATATCTACTATAATGCTATTTTCTGTGTTGATTCGAGTTGCGCGCCATTGAATTCCCCTCCACTTTCATAATTGGGAGCATTTAATAAGAAAAAATGTTTATTTATACTTTTGCATTTTTTGTGATACTTAAAACTCACTTAACCTTTTGTAATTTTTAGTTGGTCGTTTTAGTCGACTGTACACGTTTTTTAAGATTTTTATATGCACCAATACCAACTTGTTCGTTTGCATCTACGGTAAGATTTACACTCTTGATTTTAAGATTATCAACGAAATTTTGGTATTTTTGAAGCGGATATTAATGGATATGCAGATTTAGAAAAATTGGTAAATGATTCATTTATAATTTTAAGGATAATATTTCAAGCAGTAAAAATTTAGCAAAAATTTCTGTTTTTGATTGCACTTGTTTTAGTGAACGTATTTTTATCGGTTTATTTAAGCGGTCATTCTACGAAACAAAATTTACATCTGCGTTACAAATATAAATTATTTTCACGTTTTTTGCTCAAAAGAAGACAATAAACAATTTCATATGGCTGTGGTAATTTTTTACAGCTATTTAGAAAATAAATATTGGATATTGTCCTATGGTCAAAATTGATTTCCTTCCGAACAACGACTCCTACATGGTTTGTCTTGTATGCTCTGAAAGTGAGCTTTTTCGTTAATTCAAAGCAATATATTCAGTTTGCTTTAGAGAATCGAAGCTTAATTTATTATACACGCTTAACGAGGTATTTAAGTCAACTTAAACCAGGGAAAAACATTCATTAATTCAACATTGTTTGAAGATAACTATATCATCTATGGCAAAGGTAAGGTTTATTGATTAATTTTTGAAATTGTTGTATATGCCGACATAGACGTTCAAAAAAACACTCTTGTTGTTTTAGATACAGAAAGTTATGAAGAAAAAAATAGTATTATTCATCAGTGATCCAGTTTTTATCTCTTCGAATGGGGAAGCATTGATGTCAAGTGTGGATAATATCATTTTCAAGCCATGTTTAAGTTGCGACGATGATCGACTCATTAAAAAGAACGGTCCATTTAGAAATGTATCAAAGCTAATCTATTTGTTCCACGATGAACAACGAGTAAATTTGTAATTAACCGAATAGACCTATCTCAAAATGGAGGATGAGGACCATGTGTATTGTGTTTCGTCTCAAAATTTACCAACTTAAAAAGATTATATAAATTATTTTATGTAGAATTACATTTTTGGGACCTATGAAAGTTTTTATGTCCGTCTTATCTTCTTTGTATCGCTTAATTTTATTTTTCTTCGATTGATAGTGTCCTTTAATTTTGACCAAATAAGATGTCATTTTCTGATATTACTAAGTTTGACGTTCGGATATTTTTCGAAATAGTGAAACATCGGACGAATAATAATCCTCATTATTTAAATACACAGCATAAACCAACAAAAGTTCAGCGTAAAGTTTGATGTAGGCACTAAAAATTTAGTTTTGCGCAGTAATAAGCGAATAATCATTGAATTTACAACGATTCCGTCTAGAGAAATTGTGAGTTTACCTTAATTGGGTGATGAGTTGATAATCATTGGGTCCGCCTATCTTCTAGAACTAAATTGATCAGATGAAGCTATGATAAAATCTATTTCTTATTTATCTGAATTCTAAAAAATTAATATCTGTAGAGGTGGATATGTGCTGCGCTTTCTTGATTCTTGCGCGTTCTTAAAATTTCAATGACTTGGAGTATTTTTTGGCACATTTTATAAGTAAATTCTATTTTATATATTTTTTATTGTATTAGAATACAAAATTTAACTGTAAATTATTTACTGTGAGGACTAAATGGAAGAGAATGAGCACATAATTGCCAACATCTAATTTATTTCGATATTAACAGCAGTTAAATAAGTTTTTTGGTTTGCTTGAGTTATTCTACTTAGAAAGATTATATTTAAGCGTTTTTTTGCACACGAAGGCCATGATAATTATATTGTATTTTTATGGAGGGTCACAACTATTGAACCACCTGTACTTCCTTGATCATAACATGATATATGTACTGGTGAAATAAAGCCTTTTATCTATACAAAATAAACTAGTATTATCATAAAATATTTCCGAAAACAAATTTATATTCAAAGACTTTTATAATTTTGCGCTAATACCCCTTTTAAATTAAATTTGTTAATAAAAGTTGAATAGCTTTTTTGTAATTTTTCAATATAAACTACATAATAAAGTACCTTCAATAAAAATTTAAATAATTTTCCGGTTCTAATGCAATTTAAAATCATTAAATTCGAGAACGCGCAAGAATCAAGAACCCGCACAACAGATATACTGTTTACTTGATTCCAAGTACCAATTTATATGTGCTCCATACCTCACAATGGCTTAAAATTTTTAAATTGTGCAAAAATTCAAGACAATCTAAGGGAAAAAAAATTAATTGCATCCTCAATCTTAAAGTCTAACGCCTATTTATAATTTTTTACAATCTATCTCGACTAAATTTTGATTTATTTAACAACCAGGGAAAATTATTTCAAGGTTTAACTGAACTGGGCACTAGTTAGATGACAATTTATTTGAGAAATCGGTACATGCATATATTGCAAGCTTGAATTACTACCATTGTTAGTTTCTTAAAAACGGAAAACCATAAGCTAAATAATGGTATTTACCAAGAAAAAAGGCTTCAATTAAAACTTTTAATGCAAGAAATGTGCTTAAAATCATCTTGAAAAATAGAGAAGATATTTAATCATTTCATGACAGATTACACTTTCACTTACGCCCAAACTAAATTTTCCTAGTGAAACATTTTTTCATGCATAAAATTAGACAAAAGCCAAAGTTATGCAATTATTAGCCATTAATCGTGTAATTTTACACAGGGATCATTCTTCGGTGAATCTTAATCATGTCATAATTATTATAAAAATTAACAGCATAAATAACTAAGACTTCTTTTTTGTTCTAGAAAAGTCAAATATGTCATTAAATTTTTTTTTAAATTTGAAATTTTCAATTTCAGTGGCCTCGTCAAACTAAAAATAAAGAGGATCAATAACAGTAGTTTTTATGCAGCCTGAATAATTTTTAATTTGCTTAGCACATGGAGAATCTCTGAAATCGTTTAGTTTCCAGCATGATATGAGATTTAAAAATTCACTTTGGCACATATTTTCTACAATCAGATCAAGGTCATACGTTTGTCGCGAACTTTGAATGCACGAGCATCAAATTTCATTTCACATTTTGGTTTTCCATCTTTCAATCCGTAGGCATATCTTATAGGATATGAGTAAATAATATCCCGGCCGCGTTTGCTCATTTATATAATCATTCGTCTATTATCGGGTAAGCATAAAATGGCCTTTTTCGGAGAAGAAACAGTCAAAATGATTGCAACATGTTTGATATGGACAAAAATTAGATAAATAAATTATTTTTTCCAATTTTGCGAATATTTTATACTTTTTAAACCACAAAAATTGCTGGAAAAAATTAATCCTCTTTAGAGTGAATCTGGATTGATATCAAAATTGCCCATGTGATTTGCAATTTCAAGCTGATTTTAATCAACATCTATGTATAATATCTTTTATATTTTTCTTGTTAAATTCATACAAAGAAAGAGATAATTCGTTCTCAATGAATATTTGTGTTTTTGGATTTTTAAGGTTACTAGATTGAGCTCGAACATAAAAATGCATAAACTACGCGTAAGCTCAAATTAGCGGTTACTTCGTACAATATTCCTCATATTTTGTATGTCGAAATTCAAATGCAGGTTTGCCGATTCAATCATACAATTCTTTAAGAATAAAAATTGCATGATATTTTGAAAATTTGAGCGAAAGTCGATTTTGTATATTGGTTTCTTAAATACGTAAGGTTTCTTAACAGGAGTAAGACTTTAAAAGAAGTCGTATCCCTAAATGTGACCATCTTAACATGTTACGAATGCACGATAGTAAAGCAAAATAAAGAATATAAAAATTAATTAACAAATATGATCTTATTCCCCAAAATTAAAATAAATATTGAAAAAAAGCCTACTTAGTGGACTTCATCAATCTAAAGTACAGGCGAGAAAAATTTTAAACTTATGACCCTGTTTGAAACTCAACGTGTCTGGATGAGCAATCATCATTTACAATATTTATGATCATTATATGATAAAAGTACAAAGTAATGGTGGGTGACTGCAGATCTCTTAATATAAATATTTTATCCATCGTTACAACTGTAGTTTTAGCTTGAACGGGTGGTACTCCTAGTCCATCGGTGGAGTTAGAATATGCATGTTAAACCATAAGCATTTAACAAGTAGTTTATTCTTGTTCTAAAAAAGGATTTAAATTAACTAAATAGGAGAAAAGGATAAAAAATTTTGACAATAGAATAAAGGATGATTATATCTCTCCCATGTTTCCAATCAGAAAAGTCTCACTATAAAAATGATACAATTTTTACATTATGTATGAATGCTGAGTTGCTTTGTTTGCCAATCGGGCTGCTCTCTAAAAAAATGACAGCATAACTTTAAATTGCTTCTTTAAAGATGTAAAACAATCAATCTCCAGAAAAAGCCTAGTTGCTACTATCGTTGCTCACAATGGGTTATCTTTCAGGTACCTCAAAAATTTCAGGGTCTTATAGATCAAATCCTTGGCTGTTCATTAAAATAGATTATATTTTAATATTGTCAGAAATTTAATATTTTGCTTTTTGCAATGATTTAAATTCACAAAATAATTTTATTCAAATCTCCGCCTTCCTTAAACTTCGACTTGACAATGGCGCCATTCATTCTATGATCTCAACACATGTTGAGTTTTCGAGCGACGCATATGGATATTAAAAAATACAGTCAAACCTCGTTTATCTAAAAGAAAAAAATATCTCTTATGATTATTTTATCACCAATTAATTTTATCCGAAAATTCACAATCCGAAAGATTTTTAAAAACCCATAATACCCATTTAACTGTAGGAAAATCAAAAATTAGGAAAATAAATATTACACAATAAGAAAATGAATCAAAAGTATTTTCGATGATCGTGTAAATTTTTAAATGCATCGATATTAAATTTAACTTATTTTTATGAATACTTTAATAGTAACGCCGAGAACAAAAGGAGATATTGCGCAACACATTAAAAAAGAATTATGCAAAACAAAAGAAAAGATATCATGTCACACGTTTAGCGTGTTAATTGTTCTTATTATTAATAAATAAAACATCGATATCAGAATTTTAACAAGATTAGATATTCTCAAATCTCGTTATTCATGTTTTGATCGAGAAATCAAGAATAATAATAACATCAGAGTAAAAAAAACCAAGATTATCCTAAAATATAAGGGGCTTTATTCATACAGATTTACCAAAAATTGAATAAATTCTCCTCTTAAAGTAGACAAGATAAATTAGAAAGAAAATTCATTTGTATTATTGATTGGCTCATAAAATTTTCCCGAATTTTATGGTCGGTTTGATCACCTGCTATTCCGACATGTATTAAAATTGATAAAATTTCAGTTTGAAACTAATTGGACATATCTAGCTGTTGTTCACGAAAGAAAAATTTCGTTTAAAAAAGAAGCTTCGAATTTATTGATCCAAATTCAATTTTCATAATTGATGAATCGGCTCTATTTTAATATTTAAAATCAACCTCCCCCTTATCAATTGATTAATAAGCGGTATTTAAGATTCAAAACTACGAATTACAATCCAATTGCATTGTAATGAAACAGAAGGGATAAAAATTAAGCCGATTATAATTTGGCATCGTTAAAATCATAGGTGTCTAAGAAACATCAAAGTATCAGGGTATGCGATGTATTTTTCTCATGCGAATGTATGGATGAATTGTCATTTTTTACTGAATTTTTCAAAATATTTGATTTTTAAATCATTTAAAAAATTTAAATGTGAAACTATTAATGAATATTTTTGTTTCTGATTTAATAAAAAATAACTTACATACAGCGAATTGATTTATTTACCGCCCAATCTCCTTCTCATCTGCAGCCAATGAGTGCTAGTGTAATAAATTCTTTAAAATGACAAAACAGAAATATTAATTTAGCAAACACGTTATAATTATCTGAAATATAATTGCAAAAAACAATTAAACTTGAATATGAATTCATTTTTATGAATTCTGCAAGGAATATCATGCTACAACTACTACGAAAAACAATTTCTTCGTGAAAACCAGAAAATTTTATTCTAGTGATCATAATAATATCAACGAAAAAGGTAATTATCCACGAAACAAAAAACATAATGGTTGCGAAAGAAATAATTTTTTTTGGTTAAAAAGATTATGAATTGAGAGATATTGTCGTGCCAAACATTATCGCGCATGCGTTAAGAACGAATGCGGAATTAATGAACGACAATTTAAGATATTTTATATTCCTTTGATTTCTTTAGTCCCATATTAATGACGTAGAATTCGCCAGAGAATAGTCACGTGCCCAAGAGAGTGATTACCCAATTAAATAATTCTTACAGTGCATGTGAAAAACGGATTGTACCCACGAGAGTACGTCAGATACAATTAATATTTTTGATCATGTTACTGTTTATAAACCTAAATTTTGTATCTATTAAATAGTAATATGAATTATCTAAGTTGACGCAATTTAAATTGCTAAAGAATATGATTTTTCGGAAATTATATTCTCACAGCTGAATTTTACGCATCTAAACAGGTGAAAAAATGTATCAAGTCAGCGTAATACATTTAAATTTAGTCTGAGGAAATTAAAAAATGAGTAAAATTTACAAAACTATAATATTTTGTATAAAAAGGATTAATTTTTGGAAGGAATATATTTATTGTTGCTTTATACATGAAAATAAATAAAATTTTATGTTTTCGTTTTATCCGAAAACCCCGCAATCCAAAAATTTTTTAGAAAAAAGGTTTCGGATATATGAGATTTGACTGTAAATATCGTTTATTGATGACATAGTTTAATAGTGGAAAAAATCAAATAAATTAAAAAAAAAAGAGGCAAATGCGACTCAAATGTTATTTAATGAATTGTCAAAGTTAACATATTGCAGGATACGCTGATGAAGATCTTCAATATTATCTTCCATGATTGGAGAACGACTACGGTGTTCCGGGATGACACTTAGACAACAGCGTTCAATGTCGTAATAGAATTCGCTCAAAAACTGATGCATAAAATAAAAATACCTCAAAATATTGATTTGAATTTTCTTCAACAAAATAGCGTGTAAGCCTTGGATTTTTTATGATTAAAGCGTTCATTTGCTTTGGTGAAATTTTATTGTCACCCGGAAGATGTTCATAGTGAGGAAGAATGGAATGAAAATCCTCAAATGGTAACTCGACTTAAGTCATCTGCATGCCGGATACCCTGATTCAATACCTTATTCGCTATGTGGAATGTGAATGCGTATATTTGCCATAAAACCAAGCCTAGCGAATACGTATCGCCTGCTAGATCTTTGAGCGAAAAATTTTTTGATTTGCTCTAAATATTGGATCCTGCTTAACTGTCAACACTTCCGGTGCCGCATATGGCACAAAGTCACGAATTTCTTTAACTGGATCTTTATGATAATCATATCGTAATCGTAACTGATTCCTCATTTCGGCATCGATAACCACACAGTATTGGAAGTTTGAAATTTTACACGTTGCTGCCTCTCGTCCCCGTGCAATGTAAAATGAACCTGGAAAAATGCAGCGGTGCACGATAGGACATTTTAGGCCACATTCACGAGAGTAATGAAGATAACGTACACCTTGGCACAGGCTGTGAGCCACTGAAAACATCTGCATGAACAAATTATTAACTAAATGATGGTGATTTAAATCTACTATCGGTTTCTTTGATAGATTCTAGAAATGAATAAAAGTCCATGCATTTGTGGTATTCATAAAGGGTTAAATACTTCGAATTTCCAAGACTTTTTTTTAATTCACCGTCAAAAATATCAAAATTTTTATTACCTTTGATCACGGCAAATTTAAGCGGCGCTAAGATATTGTCGTCTCGAAAATGTAAATAGGTAAGAATTTCTGCTTCTCTCTTAAAACTTTTGCAGTCCTCAGATGAAAACCCATGGATAAGAATATCTTCGAAACCAAATGTACCCTTGAAGCGCAAATAACACACATTGCTACCCTCTACTCCCTCAACATTCGAAATATCATCTGAACCCAATCTTGTAGAATCATTCTTTATTAGGTCAAGAGAATCTCCAATCCTTGATTGAATTTTCTTAAATAGTAAAGTGACGCAAACTTTTAACATGGATTTTGTGCTTCTAATTAATTTTTTTTCATTGATATTAACACGTCTATTAAAAAAAATAAGTCATACCTTTTATAAATAGAAGCAAAAACGAGCGTGATGGTAACCAAAACGAGAATAATAGAAATAAAGTATATTAACTTTAGAGGAATATTATATGATGGTCGGTCTAAAATTTTAATTGCTAAAATGCACCAAAAAAGGTGGTGAAAGTTCTGTTTTTGTTTATAAACCACGAGTTAGTTAAAAACTCAGGCCCTTGCCACATAAAGTTAGGCCAACCATGCTTGAAGTGATTTGACACTAGCTCTCTGTTACAATAGTGAGCAACATTGCAACAGAGCACTCTAAATTCTTCCTGCCCAAATTTGTTGATTCGAGCATCAAGGCAAAATATGTCTTGATTAATTTTATCAGTGCATCCGCGCTCGTAATGTACTTTATTCTTAATACGAACCATAACCTAAAAATCACTACCTATTCAGTACTTCATAGCAATATCCACCTTTTTCGACTTTACATGAATCTGTATACTCAGTGTTTTTATCCACAAGATCTTTTTTGTGACATTTTAGCACTTGAATAAGATCGATCGAATACGTGTATCAGTTTCGAAGGCAGTTGAAAGTGTGGCAAAAATTAATATTATCACTTTAATAAATGTGCCGTAGGCATTTTTATCTATTAGGTGGGTCTTCATGTTCATGAGAAATTGGCGGAATATTTGTTTATATTTGATTAGTACATGATTGAAGGATAATATTCTTTTTTGTGAAGTACGCACTTCAATTAGGAAAAATGCTCAGTCTAGTTATCATAAAACATTATTTTTATACCGTTTGTAGCATAAAAAACCCTTTAAACGCATTCAAATAAATTTTTTTATGAATTTTAATTATTCATTGAGTAAACAAAAACAAAAAAAGATAAAAGGATAAAAATATGTTGTAAAAGATAATGCAAACAACAGGTAATGCTTTCAGTCAAGGGTATTTTGTATTTATAAAAAATTATTTCATTTAAAACTAAAAAAAAGAGATATGTCCATACTAACGATGAATTTTTTGTTTTCATAAAATAATCTTACCAGATTAAATTGAATGGATGCATCCTTTTGTATTCTCCGTGTTGACTTTCTTGCAAGATATGTGTTTTCAATTTCTGATTTCTACAATCAAAAATTGACACACCTTGTCGTATGAAGATCTTAAATTATAATATTGTACTTTAAAGAAGTGAAAATCTTGTTAATGCAAGAAATATAATCTAAATTTCCTATATAAAAATTTCATCGAATGATAAAGTAAAAAATCACTTTTACACATGACATCAGTAACATGTTTATAAAACGCGCTCAAAATTACACCATAATATATACGTAAATTTATGGCGGTTAACTGTAATATAGAATATAATTTTACTTGGTTTATCTCCTCTTTAAATATTTTACTGTTTTAAGATAAGAAATTTTCAACTATATTTTGGCCCAATAAACTGAAAGTTTTTTTTATATTTTCACGTCGAATCCTGTAAGCTTCAAGTTAAAGGTGAAATTTAATTTTACTTTTAGGCTCTTTTGTTATGATTTAAATAATAGTAAAATATACAAATATGTTTTTTATATTATTTCTTGAATAAATTCATGTTAATTAGTCAACATATTTGTAAAGCTGTATCTTTCTCGGTGACAATTTAATTGAGTCGAGATTTACTAAGGTTGAGTAGTAATTAGATTAATAAATAATTTTAAGTCAATTAAATCGTAATTATTTCAATTTACATATTCAAAGCTAGGTATTGATTCTAGAGCTTTTTTTAGCAGTCTTTGGCTTTTTTATCAGAGATGTGGAAATCCTATTTGAGATTATGCTTATATAATTTATATTTATAGTTTTGTCGTTACTGATTGATTTTATTGTGGTTTATCGATTTTTTCGGTCAAAATAAATGATCATAATCTATGTAAACCTTAAGACGGACCTTACATGCACTGCTGAAGTTCGTGCAATATCTGATCAAGTTGTAAAATGACAAGATGTCAGATAAACCCTTCTGTAAAACACTGGTTGCAACCGGTGTGCCGTGGTCATATTCAGCGTATTTAACACGAATGATGAAAACTTAGGACCTATTTGCTGCAATAGCAAAAGAATAAATTTAAAATAACGTACTACGAAGATTACATGAAATATATTTCTTGTGGTATAGTGACTTAACTGGTCTATAGTATAGTGCATCATTTGCTGCAATCAGTTGTTGAACGAGTCAAAGACACCTACCTTATAAAATCGCCGTATACATCCTAACATTCAAAACCATTAAAGCGAAAACGGTTAATATTAAGACACTCTTTGAACAAAAAAAACTATCTTAAAATGTTTGCATCAATTCAAAAATCACATACTTTAATTGTGGTGTGGCGCAGGCGAGAAAATATTTCCCAGCACTGTCGTTGGGCACACTTTCATTCATTGGAATCACATCATTTACATGTTTTAGCTTTTCGGTTTTTTTAAAAGCTTATCATAAACAAATTATTATCTAAAAAAACATATAAATCTGCTAATAACTTAATTTTTGCCTTTTTTTTGTAAAAATTTAACATTCAAAACTTCTTGTGTAATATAAGCAGGATGTAATCGCCAAGGTTACTTCATAGTCAATCAGTTAGGGCATTATTTCAGACTAAAAATTCTTTACTCATTTAAAAAATAAATAGAGTAAAAACTTCAGTTATAAACTGAGATTAGTCACTTATGCATGCTTTCATTGCTAAAGTCGCATCGTATTGTCTCACCTGTGCGTCATAATATTAATGATTGCTTATGTTGAGTATTTTTTGTGCATACTATGACGATCTTAATTCATGTTCTCGCAAAGTTGTACATATCTTGTGAAAACACACAAAATTGGCGATCAAAGAATTTTTTATGCACAATTAGTCTTTAACGATTGGGATAAATTTTTTTTCAAGCATTGCTCCTCATTAGTTATCCTTATCTATAAATTTTTCATTCAATAATTAGATAGTATTTCAATTCTACAAATTAAGCTGTCAAGGTATTAACAATTTAGGGCGTCTCCTAAAAATACCTAAGTTTGTTCCCCGCCTGTTTGATCTTTATGAATAACAACCTAATTGTAAAGGCTGGCTGACTGCTCTCTCTAAAATATCGATTAACACAGTAATCCGTGTTTACATGTGGCATCCCTTTGGCAATGAAAACAATGGATCAAATAGGAAATAAATTCTCTCAATATTTTATCTTGGTTAGCGCCTGTTCTACTGATCATTATCCATCATTAAAAAAAGAGAATATTAAAGGCATGTGTATGCACCAACCATTTACTTTTCAAGAGGTGGGAAGTATTTTATGCCGGTGAAATTACATAATAGAGCAGAATATCAGTGACGTGCTCTCTGGGTATTTTCCGTCAAGGTAATGCCAATTCAATTATGATTTTGATATTAATGTATTTGTGAAATTAACGGAATATCAATCTTCATAAGTTCCTTTATGTATTTTGGCTCATTAATATAAATAACAACAACAGACTAGAAAAAAAGAAAAATTCGATTGTCTTCGACCTAAAAATTATACCTGTTTTGTCATCGCGCACGCACCATTGAGTTGTAAAAAATGTGATTCATGACCAATTGCTATGATTTTTTTCACATGGTTTACTTGACAAACCATAGGTATGCCAAACCTAACATTTAACTGAAATAGCACAAGATTATTTTGAAATAGTTGGGAATTCAATAAAAGAAATTCAAATTGAGCTGGTCATACGTGGGTTTAGAGGCAACACTTATGATCGACGTAAGGCTTAAGTGATCACAGTTTAGAGAGATTTGATAAAATTAAGCCTGGTACAACTTTTATTAATAATAATTGACAGTGAGCACTGTAACAATTTTGACAAAGACAGTAAAATAACGAAAAAGAGAGCTTTGGATAAAAAAGAAATTAAAGCGACTCGTAACTTAATTTTAAAAACCACAAACACTAAAAATTTCAATATCATGATCCTTAATAAGAAACGTTGAATTAATAAAGTCATATTAACAATTTCACCAAGGTAAAGTCGATAATGATTGTAAGAACTTGTAAGGCTCTATTTTCGTAGTGATAAACGTTTAATTAAGAATGGAAAGTAGTCACAACAGTTTGATCTAGTTTTAATTATAAATCAGATTTTGATAGTGAACGTTGATTTGAGTATCAATAGATTAAACATTAAAATTTAATGCTTTTCTTATCAAAAATGAGTATAGCTTTTTGTAAAAATTACTCTTAGGATGGATTGAATGCGAGAGCTTAAAGGGTAATATTTGTATTTAGGAATTTAAGATGTGTTGTATTTAATGCAGGTTATCAGAAAATATTTCGAAAAAAGCCGCCTTATGCGCACCAAGAAGGTTTAGACATAAATAGATTGAATTTTTACTGATTATTTAGGTAAATGAACTTAAGATATTAATGGAGTGAAAATATAGTGATATTAGCATAAGTTTTGATTCGTTTGCATTGATTAAGAATTTCACAAAAACAATCAAGAATTTTATGATGTTGAATAATAGAAACGACTGAAATAGTGTGTGAGTAAAATTTAGCTGCAGCATGCGCACCCGTGGGAAAATTTAATTGCCTGTTATTGACACAATAGAATCAAAGACTTTTTAAGAAATTCAGATTTTAATTTGACAAAAAATTACAAATCTAACTTTGGTTTTTGAAATCAGGTGATATTGGATAGAATTCTTTTAAATAGCAGGAATTGTCACATTCCGGAAACATTTGACGCCTAAGAAAGGCATGTGTCATCATATTGTTGATTTCTAAGTAATAAGGAATGTTTGATGGTGTTCGAGGGTCAAAATCTATTAGTTTTATGTCATATTGTATCGTAATATCTCCAATAGAAATTATCTTGTTGAGTTGATCATCGATATTAGAAGTGTCCGGTAATATTCGGTATCCTAACATTAACGATGAATCACGAAATGTCATAGATATGAGAAAATCTCTAATTTTAAGCTCATCACTTGTGTTTTGAAAAAGATTAGTAGAATCCTCGAAAAATGGAGCAGCCCAGGTGGCTGACGTATAATCTGACAGTGCGCGCTTCATATCTTCACGTTCACTTTCCGACATCTTGGCCCAAAGCTTCGCTATAAATTCCAGACCAAATCGATCTATACTTTGGCAATGACCTAAAAAGTCGAAGATTCCTCCATACTCTCTGAGACAACATGTTTGCTTCGAGCAACATTCAGGCACATCAACGGTTCGGCAAAACGAATTTTGGCAGCCACTTCCTCCAATAATCGGATTTAGTTGGGCATCATCAACTATAATGGAGGATAGAATACGAACGAAGTCATCTATTTGCTGATAACTAAAACTGCTGAGCTCTTGAATAACTCCATTTTTAAATATTTTAAGATTATTTTGGGGAGTTTTAAATAAAGAATATAGAGCTCGCTTCATTCTGTAATCGCAACGGGAAAAAAGATCGATTGGACAGTATGTATTTTCATTTCGGATGTCGTAAAATCGTTCTTTAATGCGAGATACCTGCTGGATACAAAATCGGCAGAAGTAGTTTTGATAGTGATGAAATTTTGGAACTGTGCAATAATTAAGGAATCCCCATTTTGGTTTAATCTCAAACGACCATATATCTTCCTCGCATTTAGTAAATCTAGAGGCATCAGAAGTAAGAAGAAAGCTTTCACGCATAACAAATGATGAGGAATAATATAGTTTACATTTTTCTCGATGCTCATTTAATGCGTGTTGAAAGATTTCCTCATTACCGGGTAAAAGAAGAAAAGTAGATGGAAGATAACAAAATGGAACTATTTTTTCAATTACATTTTTAAAATATTCATAAGTATCTTTACAATTGAACCAATTAACGTCTTTTAAAGTAGTAGTATCTTCGTGGCTCTCTTCTATGCGTGTGTCATACTTTTTAAAACGCATAACCAAATTCTCATCTCTTAGGCTAAGAACCAGACTGTTCGCACCTTCAGAAAGGTATTCAGAATTCAACAAATCAAGATCATCCATTGCCTAAAGGAGTGTGCGCTGCCTATTAATCTTACATAAGATGGTTCCCCGTGTTAATTTCGATGGTTGTGCCGGAAAAATTATTAGAAAAATATTAAAGGTCAAAAAATTAAACATACGTAGGCCTATGGATAGTAAAAGAGGGAACAAAAACTTTTACAAGGGTATAATCTTTTAGCATATAAATTAGGCTATGGAGCTCAATCATATGGATTTCACACAACTACAGGAAAATATAAAGTTATACCAGATAAAATTCCAAAATTCCCTACAATAGGTCAACCGTCACAAAATGTAAAGAAATCTTACACGCAATCAAAGTTTTTTCATTAATATTTATAATTCATATCCAAAGCACCTTTCTAACATTAAAAGCATGCTCTGCCTTTTTTTCTTAACATGTAATTAATTCAAAATTACTTCTGCAAATATATTATCAAGTTTTTTGTCCTTTCTATTAAACTCTTCATGAATCATTTTTAAATTTAAATTTTGCAATTCCTTCTTTTAAAATTAAGTCAAATCAGTCTATTAATATGTGATATATTACAACTTTGTCATTAATTTATTATCAATGCTTCTTTTATAAAAATGTAAAAATGATTGACTTTAAAATTTTATTCTATTTCTGATCATGTTAAAAAATGAAAATCAATATTTGTCTACAAAACAACTTTAAAGCTGCTTATTATCTGGAAATTTTCACTTTGAAGAGATTGATCAGAGGATCATTTGGTCTATCAAAAATATTAATATCTTTTTTTATCAATTTTTTCAAATACTTAAGTTTATATATGTAAGTGTAATAAGCCTAATTGTACTTTGATCTTTTAAATCTTTGTCTCAAAAATTTCCCAGTTTATCTCTATTTAAATTATTTATAAATCCGAGAATGCCGTCAATAAATCTTGATGATAACTTGTTGTTCATGAACCTTTTGCTAATAATCTTTGGTTTATGATATTTCAATTATTTTATTTTTATGTTTTGATTGTAGTATTCTCATGAATTTAAAATCTGTGACTTTTTATTTCTTGGTTTGATTATTTTAGAAGACATGTGTATCCATAAATGGTTTCTGTAACTTTATTAACCTGGCATTCGATATTTTCATTCAATAATTTGACATCAATTTAATTTTTTTTAATTCTATATGTTTGAAAGCCACATAATAGCTAAACTATATTGATATAATATTTTTTATTCAAGACCTTATATTTTTGTGATCCTCGAAAGCAGTTTTTCCCAACCATTTTTTTTGACAGGCGACACCAAAATTTTTATAAAAAGTCAACGCTCCGATCCAGGTTTAAGTTAATATTTTTATCGATCAATCTATTTTGTAATTTCCACTATTAAAATTAAATTGCCCCCATTAAAATCAAGTTACTCCCCTGTGGGGCCTGTGCCTTACTTTGGAAAACACTGTTTTAAATGGTATAAGGACTTAGAGTAAATTAATCATATAAATTCGGAATATATAAACATTTCCTCTGCTCAATCTCGGTCGTTTCAAAGAGCAAAAATTAATTGGAATAGTTTCCATGATGGAAGTCTCCGTTTCTATGACTATCTTGTCCCGTTTGTTTTTATTCTAATGTCTTATGGAAATAGATAAAAACTAATTTATGAAATTTGCGCATGAATTGTTGATATCCAAAAATCCTCAAATTATTAATCGGACATGAAAATATTAAAAATAGCAGTTCTGTAACTATTGACCTTTTCCAAAATATAATTTATTGCGTTTAAAAGCAGACTCTCAGAATAGAGACATAATCAGTTGCATTTATACCCAAAATAATTTTATTATCCTAAAAATGATAAAGGAGGTCATTTTCTTGACCTCTGATGGTCGATGCAACAATAACATTAGTTTATGTGCTATATTTTAGCCTGTAAAATTATTTATCCAAATTATCATTTTTCATGAATTTTTTATATTACTCAAATGATTTTAAGATTAACCCATACAACATAGTGACTCCTGATGTGCCGCCGGAATTTCCCACGCTCAAGTCAATGTCTAAAGCTACTTCAGAAACAATGCAAAATATTTTTTCAAGAATTAAAAAAAGGTTTAGTAAATAAATAAATTAAATACCAAATATATTGTATATTTAGCCCTTTTTGAACTTACTTTAATTAAGACGAAATAATTAAAACTAAAATGTCTGTTAATTTTATTATTTAATTTAATAACTGCGAGGCTCACATTAGAACAAGGTTTGTGAGAGATGACTCTAAAACACGCGTCGAGAAAGAAACTTAGCCATTCCATTAAATAACCTTTATAAGTAAAAACGTGAATTCTTTCTATAAAGCGTATTCAAATTTTTACGGTAAAAAATGATTTTAACAACCATTTAAAAGCACCTTTTATCTTTAATTAAGTTAGTTGTTACTCTCAATTTGATAATAAAGCAGAGGCCGCTTGTTGCATGGCCGACCTACATGTCAATTTCGATCTGCGGCTTGTGTGGTGAGGTGGATTCCAACTTCAACGTTACTAGGGTCTTTCCTCAGGTATCTATTCAGGATCATCTAAATGAGAGGAAACCACCACCTAGACACCGAATTCCACCAATAAAATCGCATTTTTGAGGGTTAGAAATGCGAAATGACAGATCGAACAAAGTTGGCGCATAATATTTCCTCAGGCAGTCGGAAAAACCTAATTCCCTTCATTTAAGCAGCCCCTATCACTGTCAAGATAGGTAATACATAAATAGGATCAAATTATGGGCTTAAGTTAGGGAAGTTGGATAATTTTAATGATTATAAATTCTGCAAAAGAGACTGTGAAAAGAATATCGTTGATTCCCATAGATTTCATTGTGGGTTACCTTTAAGATAGGAATTAACGCTGACCAGGTGACACCTTATGGAGATTTTATTTTGAATATTTAGAAAAGAATATAAAAGTAAATAAGATCAAAAATTGTACATCAAACCATTTTCTACATATGTTACCTTTGATTTTGTTTACCAAATTACTTAAAAAAAGAAGTGAAACTATGTAAAAGAGCATAAAAAATCTTCAAGTTAGATGTAGGTCATACTGTTTATCTCTGATCATCTTATTTTTTCTGATTTAAAAGAATTAAACCACAACTAGGTCTTGCACAAACGGATCAACGGCTTTGCTGTGTTTGTTGTGTACATGCTAGATACGTTAGCTTAAAATTGTTCAAAACCTTTAAATACTTAGTATCTCGCAACGATTTAACCTATAATGTTATTTCAGAAGTAAATAATCATAGGATAGGTGCTGTTCGACGAATCTATTAACGTTAACGCGGTTAAAAATCACGCTTACATCAGTTGCTTATTGTTGTTTACTGTTTTACAATTTTCCTAATCACTAAACACCATCAGGTGTTGGTACGACATAATTTGACTAACGTGATATTAGGAATTCTTTAAAACCTTATATACTGACTAGCCTTTGTAAATTGCACAAACGATACTTCATTAGGAAAAATAAAGAGGTGATTAAAAATAAGCAAAACTTATTAATTTTATAAGGACTCGATTGGAAATATTCTGGTCTTTACATTTTCTGAATTTAAATCGAGGATTTTACCATTGTTTATTTGGACACATGTAAAAACCAATTATAAGATTACCTTATTTTTAAAGTCATTAAGTCATGATCCTGTTTTTCAAGATGGTAGCGGCACTGGCTTTAATTGAAAAAATCAATTCAAACGTTGTGAGAATAGGAAATTGTACTACTAACAGAATTCACAAAGCAGTTCCTGGTAATATTAGCCATAAAACAAGACTGTATGGAAAACTATCTTGAAAACTACTTCGATACTTACCTAAACTACATCTTCATGTCCCAATTCGGCATCACTTTTGTTCAATTGTTTCTTTTCGCCACGATATGTATTTTAGTGATGATAATTTAGTCTACTTTATTCTGCACTTCTTTTTCGAATATTATTTTAGACCATTCCAGTCACTTCAATTCAGGTATAGTCTTTCAATATCTTTAATATTTATTTTTATCTAACTTACTTAGATACATCACGCCTTGAATCGACGATCAAAGAAAGATGAAAAATTTTTTGAAATGGAATTTTTGTTAAAAAAATTTATTATTTATAAAATATCAATTTTTCATTAATTTATCAAAGCTAAGGCCTGATTACAGCGAACCAACAAGATGTCCTTTGCAACTCAATTTTTTTGATCGCCGGAGGAAATCTTTCAACTGAACCTTGGCTCACATTGTTTAAGACCAGCATTTAAGATATTCGGCAATTAAGCCGGTGGTATTTGGGGTCAAGGTTGCGGCCCTCACACGTTATAACATCCCCGTTTTGACTCCAGAGAGGTCAGCTCTGGCAGTTTGAAATTTGGGCTTTTGCCTCCCCCAATAAAACCTCACTTTACCTTTCCACCTTAACTCTTATTTTAAAATTAGATTAATTTATGAACTTGGAAGGAGATAAATTGGGTGCTTTAGTTGCAACTTAATGTTTTTTTCCATAAGAATTTCTGATACATGGCTATAAAAAACGAGAGTTCTTAGTCCCATTAGAGTTTTACTTTACCACGATCATCGTATCCAAGGACGATACACGGATATCTTATCGTGTTTTCACACTCATAGTAGCAACCTATAAGCTCCTTAATTATGTTCAATATTGTCGGATGAGTATCAATAAGTAATTGATGAGTTACATTTTAATAAAGTGCTAGTTTCAACGTAGTAAACAACCAGGTTAATATTTTTTGAATAAATCACAGTTTGGGGTTTACGTTGAAGAATTATCTGGTCATTGCATTTCTAAAGGACCATAAAAAATATTTTTAAGCACCATTAATTTAGAAAATATAACCATTATATTACTTAAAGAGGTAGCTTATGATTTACGAGATTTTAATAGCCAATCTGATTTTTACTTGACTTTGCTCAGTAAATTTGGCAATCTCAAAAATTCATATCCTAATCCTAATTAATGTTGATCGTGATTCTAACAGTCAAAAAAAGTCTGTTGAACAAACTTGACTGACATGAATCATTTAAATATTGCAATCGATCCTAAGAATCACCAAACAACTTAATTTGGCTAAGATAAGCTTTTAGAAATATATGTAATGTGCGCAGTTCCACATAATCTCTCTATCGACAGCACTCGTAGCGATTAAATAATATAACGTTTATCGGTTATTATATGTCATATTTTTTTCAATGCCTTCATTTTCAAAGAGCGAGACTATTTAGGGTGATCCATTTTTGCAAATCGGATGCGCCGCCATGTATTACCGAATGGGTACCACAATATGTATAATCAGCGCCTCAATCAAATTAAAGCCTATATTATCGTAAAATAAGTAACCATCAAGTTGCATCAATTCAAAACCTTTCATTTCATCTCTTTGTATGAAGTTTTATTTTGTATAAATAGTTATTTCAACGGTATCCCGTCACTCCATCGCAGCATTAGTTCATCGCAACATCAGTTCATCGCAGCGATTAATTCCGAATTTTATCGTAATTATAAAAAATGTTTAATTCTACCATAAATATTTAATTTAGATAAATAATAAAATTTTTTGGGTAATTTTTTCAAATTCGCTGAAATATCTAAAAATAGCCCAAAAAGATATTATAAGAGAAATTCGTGTTAGAAATTCTTGTGTTTCTCTTGGATCGTATTGTGACAAAATTCTTTGAAGTCTTTCCTTTTGCTGAATATACTTTTTCTTTTGAATTTGTAGGCCAGACTTTATTTGGAGAATTTCTAATTCACAAAGATTTTGTTGGTCTTAATCTTTTCAATAAATTTCCAAACAGAAGGATGACTTGAGTTAACAAGTTGATTTAAAGTATTGTGCCCATCCTTCTACTGCATTGTTTGTTAGGGGTTCACCGGCTAATGCAAGTCTTCTGCAATTCAAATATTATGAGAAAATCTTGGCTCTTTGAACTAATTGGAAGATGTCGACATTTTCCGATCCAATTTTCTCAAATATTCGATTAGAGGCATCAATAAAGTAGCGTTTTCGATGTAAAAATGTAGATGACACAAGTATATTGAATGAAAAATAAACGTTCTTCTTCAGGTAAAAAGGCAATCGCCGAGAGCATTCTAATTTGAAGCTTAAACTCAGTATCGTTGTTATAACGAGATAAGATGTTACCATTACATTTTATCTCCTTCCAGATACACTGATTAAAGTGGAAGTAGCACCCATGAATTTTTGTCAAAGGATACGATTGGCGAATGGATGATAGTAATGGCAATTTCGAAGTCTATTGTTATTGATTTAGGGAGTGAAATGTGAGGTAAATGACAGATTGTATTAAAAAGATCATTGTATGCATGTTTAGTTCTTTTTCCATTAGAACGTACATTGCAGGATATACTTCGTTTAATGAATTCAATATTTATTGTAAAAAGCTGGGAGAAAATCAAAGGACAAGACTTAAAAGTACCATCACAAAACCATTTTTGAGAGGTAGCCATCAGTTTGATTTTTTCAACTGTAGCAAACACGATTATTCTTCCATGCAAGCTATTATCGTATTGAAGAAATAATTATCCTGAGTGAGTGATTTTATGTTGGTCAGGGATTTCTCAGTAATTCGATTGCTTGTGGATTGAAGGCGCACAATTGGCA
>JBBNEX010000227.1:0-42535 GCA_038021265.1 Cyprinella venusta
TAAATGGAGGCTCTAGACCCTTCCAGAGCCGAGATATCGGATGTCAAAGTTTTGACCTGAAAAAAAACCATAAGGGGTAACACTGTCGTTTTTTCGCCGAAATTTTGACCCCCTCCGATCTTCTTGAAACTCTGGATTCTGACAGAGGGCCACGAGACTTCGACCAGCGCGCAAAAATGGAGGCTCTAGACCCTTCCAGAGCCGAGATATCGGATGTCAAAGTTTTGACCTGAAAAAAAAACATAAGGGGTAACACTGTCGTTTTTGGCCGAAATTTTGACCCCCTCCGATCTTCTTGAAACTCTGGATTCTGACAGAGGGCCACGAGACTTCGACCAGCGCGCAAAAATGGAGGCTCTAGACCCTTCCAGAGCCGAGATATCGGATGTCAAAGTTTTGACCTGAAAAAAAAAACATAAGGGGTAACACTGTCGTTTTTGGCTGAAATTTTGACCCCCTCCGTTCCGATCTTCTTGAAACTCTGGATTCTGACAGAGGGCCACGAGACTTCGACCAGCGCGCAAAAATGGAGGCTCTAGACCCTTCCAGATCCGAGATATCGGATGTCAAGTTTTGACCTGAAAAAAAAACATAAGGGGTAACACTGTCGTTTTTGGCCGAAATTTTGACCCCCTCCGATCTTCTTGAAACTCTGGATTCTGACAGAGGGCCACGAAACTTCGACCAGCGCGCAAAAATGGAGGCTCTAGACCCTTCCAGAGCCGAGATATCGGATGTCAAAGTTTTGACCTGAAAAAAAAACATAAGGGGTAACACTGTCGTTTTTGGCCGAAATTTTGACCCCCTCCGATCTTCTTGAAACTCTGGATTCTGACAGAGGGCCACGAGACTTCGACCAGCGCGCAAAAATGGAGGCTCTAGACCCTTCCAGAGCCGAGATATCGGATGTCAAAGTTTTGACCTGAAAAAAAAAACATAAGGGGTAACACTGTCGTTTTTGGCCGAAATTTTGACCCCCTCCGATCTTCTTGAAACTCTGGATTCTGACAGAGGGCCACGAGACTTCGACCAGCGCGCAAAAATGGAGGCTCTAGACCCTTCCAGAGCCGAGATATCGGATGTCAAAGTTTTGACCTGAAAAAAAAACATAAGGGGTAACACTGTCGTTTTTGGCCGAAATTTTGACCCCCTCCGATCTTCTTGAAACTCTGGATTCTGACAGAGGCCACGAGACTTCGACCAGCACGCAAAAATGGAGGCTCTAGACCCTTCCAGAGCCGAGATATCGGACGTCAAAGTTTTGACCTGAAAAAAAAAACATAAGGGGTAACACTGTCGTTTTTGGCCGAAATTTTGACCCCCTCCGATCTTCTTGAAACTCTGGATTCTGACAGAGGGCCACGAGACTTCGACCAGCGCGCAAAAATGGAGGCTCTAGACCCTTCCAGAGCCGAGATATCGGATGTCAAAGTTTTGACCTGAAAAAAAACCATAAGGGGTAACACTGTCGTTTTTTCGCCGAAATTTTGACCCCCTCCGATCTTCTTGAAACTCTGGATTCTGACAGAGGGCCACGAGACTTCGACCAGCGCGCAAAAATGGAGGCTCTAGACCCTTCCAGAGCCGAGATATCGGATGTCAAAGTTTTGACCTGAAAAAAAAACATAAGGGGTAACACTGTCGTTTTTGGCCGAAATTTTGACCCCCTCCGATCTTCTTGAAACTCTGGATTCTGACAGAGGGCCACGAGACTTCGACCAGCGCGCAAAAATGGAGGCTCTAGACCCTTCCAGAGCCGAGATATCGGATGTCAAAGTTTTGACCTGAAAAAAAAACATAAGGGGTAACACTGTCGTTTTGGCTGAAATTTTGACCCCCCTCCGATCTTCTTGAAACTCTGGATTCTGACAGAGGGCCACGAGACTTCGACCAGCGCGCAAAAATGGAGGCTCTAGACCCTTCCAGATCCGAGATATCGGATGTCAAAGTTTTGACCTGAAAAAAAAAACATAAGGGGTAACACTGTCGTTTTTGGCCGAAATTTTGACCCCCTCCGATCTTCTTGAAACTCTGGATTCTGACAGAGGGCCACGAGACTTCGACCAGCGCGCAAAAATGGAGGCTCTAGACCCTTCCAGAGCCGAGATATCGGATGTCAAAGTTTTGACTTGAAAAAAAAAACATAAGGGGTAACACTGTCGTTTTTGGCCGAAATTTTGACCCCCTCCGATCTTCTTGAAACTCTGGATTCTGACAGAGGGCCATGAGACTTCAACCAGCACGCAAAAATGGAGGCTCTAGACCCTTCCAGAGCCGAGATATCGGATGTCAAAGTTTTGACCCGAAAAAAAAACATAAGGGGTAACACTGTCGTTTTGGCCGAAATTTTGACCCCCTCCGATCTTCTTGAAACTCTGGATTCTGACAGAGGGCCACGAGACTTCGACCAGCGCGCAAAATGGAGGCTCTAGACCCTTCCAGAGCCGAGATATCGGATGTCAAAGTTTTGACCTGAAAAAAAAACATAAGGGGTAACACTGTCGTTTTTGGCCGAAATTTTGACCCCCTCCGATCTTCTTGAAACTCTGGATTCTGACAGAGGGCCACGAGACTTCGACCAGCGCGCAAAAATGGAGGCTCTAGACCCTTCCAGAGCCGAGATATCGGATGTCAAAGTTTTGACTTGAAAAAAAAAACATAAGGGGTAACACTGTCGTTTTTGGCCGAAATTTTGACCCCCTCCGATCTTCTTGAAACTCTGGATTCTGACAGAGGGCCATGAGACTTCAACCAGCGCGCAAAAATGGAGGCTCTAGACCCTTCCAGAGCCGAGATATCGGATGTCAAAGTTTTGACCCGAAAAGAAAACATAAGGGGTAACACTGTCGTTTTTGGCCGAAATTTTGACCCCCTCCGATCTTCTTGAAACTCTGGATTCTGAGAGAGGGCCACGAGACTTCGGCCAGCGCGCAAAAATGGAGGCTCTAGACCCTTCCAGAGCTGAGATATCGGATGTCAAAGTTTTGACCTGAAAAAAAAACATAAGGGGTAACACTGTCGTTTTTGGCCGAAATTTTGACCCTCTCCGATCTTCTTGAAACTCTGGATTCTGACAGAGGGACACGAGACTTCGACCAGCACGCAAAAATGGAGGCTCTAGACCCTTCCAGAGCCGAGATATCGGACGTCAAAGTTTTGACCCGAAAAAAAAACATAAGGGGTAACACTGTCATTTTTGGCTGAAATTTTGACCCCCTCCGATCTTCTTGAAACTCTGGATTCTGACAGAGGGCCACGAGACTTCGACCAGCACGCAAAAATGGAGGCTCTAGACCCTTCCAGAGCCGAGATATCGGATGTCAAAGTTTTGACCTGAAAAAAAAACATAAGGGGTAACACTGTCGTTTTTGGCCGAAATTTTGACCCCCTCCGATCTTCTTGAAACTCTGGATTCTGACAGAGGGCCACGAGACTTCGACCAGCGCGCAAAAATGGAGGCTCTAGACCCTTCCAGAGCCGAGATATCGGATGTCAAAGTTTTGACCTGAAAAAAAAACATAAGGGGTAACACTGTCGTTTTTTGGCCGAAATTTTGACCCCCTCCGATCTTCTTGAAACTCTGGATTCTGACAGAGGGCCACGAGACTTCGACCAGCGCGCAAAAATGGAGGCTCTAGACCCTTCCAGAGCCGAGATATCGGATGTCAAAGTTTTGACCTGAAAAAAAAACATAAGGGGTAACACTGTCGTTTTTGGCCGAAATTTTGACCCCCTCCGATCTTCTTGAAACTCTGGATTCTGACAGAGGGCCACGAGACTTCGACCAGCGCGCAAAAATGGAGGCTCTAGACCCTTCCAGAGCCGAGACATCGGATGTCAAAGTTTTGACCTGAAAAAAAAAACATAAGGGGTAACACTGTCGTTTTTGGCCGAAATTTTGACCCCCTCCGATCTTCTTGAAACTCTGGATTCTGACAGAGGGCCACGAGACTTCGACCAGCGCGCAAAAATGGAGGCTCTAGACCCTTCCAGAGCTGAGATATCGGATGTCAAAGTTTTGACCTGAAAAAAAAACATAAGGGGTAACACTGTCGTTTTTGGCCGAAATTTTGACCCCCTCCGATCTTCTTGAAACTCTGGATTCTGACAGAGGGCCACGAGACTTCGACCAGCGCGCAAAAATGGAGGCTCTAGACCCTTCCAGAGCCGAGATATCGGATGTCAAAGTTTTGACCTGAAAAAAAAACATAAGGGGTAACACTGTCGTTTTTGGCCGAAATTTTGACCCCCTCCGATCTTCTTGAAACTCTGGATTCTGACAGAGGGCCACGAGACTTCGACCAGCGCGCAAAAATGGAGGCTCTAGACCCTTCCAGAGCCGAGATATCGGATGTCAAAGTTTTGACCCGAAAAAAAAAAACATAAGGGGTAACACTGTCATTTTTGGCCGAAATTTTGACCCCCTCCGATCTTCTTGAAACTCTGGATTCTGACAGAGGGCCACGAGACTTCGACCAGCGCGCAAAAATGGAGGCTCTAGACCCTTCCAGAGCCGAGATATCGGATGTCAAAGTTTTGACCTGAAAAAAAAACATAAGGGGTAACACTGTCGTTTTTGGCCGAAATTTTGACCCCCTCCGATCTTCTTGAAACTCTGGATTCTGACAGAGGGCCACGAGACTTCGACCAGCGCGCAAAAATGGAGGCTCTAGACCCTCCCAGAGCCGAGATATCGGATGTCAAAGTTTTGACCTGAAAAAAAAACATAAGGGGTAACACTGTCGTTTTTGGCCGAAATTTTGACCCCCTCCGATCTTCTTGAAACTCTGGATTCTGACAGAGGGCCACGAGACTTCGACCAGCGCGCAAAAATGGAGGCTCTAGACCCTTCCAGAGCCGAGATATCGGATGTCAAAGTTTTGACCTGAAAAAAAACATAAGGGGTAACACTGTCGTTTTTGGCCGAAATTTTGACCCCCTCCGATCTTCTTGAAACTCTGGATTCTGACAGAGGGCCACGAGACTTTGACCAGCGCGCAAAAATGGAGGCTCTAGACCCTTCCAGAGCCGAGATATCGGATGTCAAAGTTTTGACCTGAAAAAAAAACATAAGGGGTAACACTGTCGTTTTTGGCCGAAATTTTGACCCCCTCCGATCTTCTTGAAACTCTGGATTCTGACAGAGGGCCACGAGACTTCGACCAGCGCGCAAAAATGGAGGCTCTAGACCCTTCCAGAGCCGAGATATTGGATGTCAAAGTTTTGACCTGAAAAAAAACATAAGGGGTAACACTGTCGTTTTTGGCCGAAATTTTGACCCCCTCCGATCCTCTTGAATCTCTGGATTCTGACAGAGGGCCACGAGACTTCGACCAGCGCGCAAAAATGGAGGCTCATGACCCTTCCAGAGCCGAGACATCGGATGTCAAAGTTTTGACCAAAAACGACAGTGTTACCCCTTATGTTTTTTTTTCAGGTCAAAACTTTGACATCCGATATCTCGGCTCTGGAAGGGTCTAGAGCCTCCATTTTTGCGCGCTGGTCGAAGTCTCGTGGCTCTCTGTCAGAATCCAGAGTTTCAAGAAAATCGGAGGGGGTCAAAATTTCGGCCAAAAACGACAGTGTTACCCCTTATGTTTTTTTTTTTCAGGTCAAAACTTTGACATCCGATATCTCGGCTCTGGAAGGGTCTAGAGCCTCCATTTTTGTGCGCTGGTCGAAGTCTCGTGGCCCTCTGTCAGAATCCAGAGTTTCAAAAAGATCGGAGGGGGTCAAAATTTCGGCCAAAAACGACAGTGTTACCCCTTATGTTTTTTTTTCAGGTCAAAACTTTGACATCCGATATCTCGGCTCTGGAAGGGTCTAGAGCCTCCATTTTTGCGCGCTGGTCGAAGTCTCGTGGCCCTCTGTCAGAATCCAGAGTTTCAAGAAGATCGGAGGGGGTCAAAATTTCGGCCAAAAACGACAGTGTTACCCCTTATGTTTTTTTTCAGGTCAAAACTTTGACATCCGATATCTCGGCTCTGGAAGGGTCTAGAGCCTCCATTTTTGCGCGCTGGTCGAAGTCTCGTGGCCCTCTGTCAGAATCCAGAGTTTCAAGAAGATCGGAGGGGGTCAAAATTTCGGCCAAAAACGACAGTGTTACCCCTTATGTTTTTTTTTTCAGGTCTAAACTTTGACATCCGATATCTCGGTTCTGGAAGGGTCTAGAGCCTCCATTTTTGCACGCTGGTCGAAGTCTCGTGGCCCTCTGTCAGAATCCAGAGTTTCAAGAAGATCGGAGGGGGTCAAAATTTCGGCCAAAAACGACAGTGTTACCCCTTATGTTTTTTTTCAGGTCAAAACTTTGACATCCGATATCTCGGCTCTGGAAGGGTCTAGAGCCTCCATTTTTGCGCGCTGGTCGAAGTCTCGTGGCCCTCTGTCAGAATCCAGAGTTTCAAGAAAATCGGAGGGGGTCAAAATTTCGGCCAAAAACGACAGTGTTACCCCTTATGTTTTTTTTTCAGGTCTAAACTTTGACATCCGATATCTCGGTTCTGGAAGGGTCTAGAGCCTCCATTTTTGCACGCTGGTCGAAGTCTTGTGGCCCTCTGTCAGAATCCAGAGTTTCAAGAAGATCGGAGGGGGTCAAAATTTCGGCCAAAAACGACAGTGTTACCCCTTATGTTTTTTTTTCAGGTCAAAACTTTGACATCCGATATCTCGGCTCTGGAAGGGTCTAGAGCCTCCATTTTTGCGCGCTGGTCGAAGTCTCGTTGCCCTCTGTCAGAATCCAGAGTTTCAAGAAGATCGGAGGGGGTCAAAATTTCGGCCAAAAACGACAGTGTTACCCCTTATGTTTTTTTTTCAGGTCAAAACTTTGACATCCGATATCTCGGCTCTGGAAGGGTCTAGAGCCTCCATTTTTGCGCGCTGGTCGAAGTCTCGTGGCCCTCTGTCAGAATCCAGAGTTTCAAGAAGATCGGAGGGGGTCAAAATTTCGGCCAAAAATGACAGTGTTACCCCTTATGTTTTTTTTTTCGGGTCAAAACTTTGACGTCCGATATCTCGGCTCTGGAAGGGTCTAGAGCCTCCATTTTTGCGTGCTGGTCGAAGTCTCGTGGCCCTCTGTCAGAATCCAGAGTTTCAAGAAGATCGGAGGGGGTCAAAATTTCGGCCAAAAACGACAGTGTTACCCCTTATGTTTTTTTTTTCAGGTCAAAACTTTGACATCCGATATCTCGGCTCTGGAAGGGTCTAGAGCCTCCATTTTTGCGCGCTGGTCGAAGTCTCGTGGCCCTCTGTCAGAATCCAGAGTTTCAAGAAGATCGGAGGGGGTCAAAATTTCGGCCAAAAACGACAGTGTTACCCCTTATGTTTTTTTTTCAGGTCAAAACTTTGACATCCGATATCTCGGCTCTGGAAGGGTCTAGAGCCTCCATTTTTGCGCGCTGGTCGAAGTCTCGTGGCCCTCTGTCAGAATCCAGAGTTTCAAGAAGATCGGAGGGGGTCAAAATTTCGGCCAAAAACGACAGTGTTACCCCTTATGTTTTTTTTTTCAGGTCAAAACTTTGACATCCGATATCTCGGTTCTGGAAGGGTCTAGAGCCTCCATTTTTGCACGCTGGTCGAAGTCTCGTGGCCCTCTGTCAGAATCCAGAGTTTCAAGAAGATCGGAGGGGGTCAAAATTTCGGCCAAAAACGACAGTGTTACCCCTTATGTTTTTTTTCAGGTCAAAATTTTGACATCCGATATCTCGGCTCTGGAAGGGTCTAGAGCCTCCATTTTTGCGCGCTGGTCGAAGTCTCGTGGCCCTCTGTCAGAATCCAGAGTTTCAAGAAGATCGGAGGGGGTCAAAATTTCGGCCAAAAACGACAGTGTTACCCCTTATGTTTTTTTTTTTCAGGTCAAAACTTTGACATCCGATATCTCGGCTCTGGAAGGGTCTAGAGCCTCCATTTTTGCGCGCTGGTCGAAGTCTCGTGGCCCTCTGTCAGAATCCAGAGTTTCAAGAAGATCGGAGGGGGTCAAAATTTCGGCCAAAAATGACAGTGTTACCCCTTATGTTTTTTTTTTCGGGTCAAAACTTTGACGTCCGATATCTCGGCTCTGGAAGGGTCTAGAGCCTCCATTTTTGCGTGCTGGTCGAAGTCTCGTGGCCCTCTGTCAGAATCCAGAGTTTCAAGAAGATCGGAGGGGGTCAAAATTTCGGCCAAAAACGACAGTGTTACCCCTTATGTTTTTTTTTTCAGGTCAAAACTTTGACATCCCATATCTCGGCTCTGGAAGGGTCTAGAGCCTCCATTTTTGCGCGCTGGTCGAAGTCTCGTGGCCCTCTGTCAGAATCCAGAGTTTCAAGAAGATCGGAGGGGGTCAAAATTTCGGCCAAAAACGACAGTGTTACCCCTTATGTTTTTTTTTTTCAGGTCAAAACTTTGACATCCGATATCTCGGCTCTGGAAGGGTCTAGAGCCTCCATTTTTGCGCGCTGGTCGAAGTCTCGTGGCCCTCTGTCAGAATCCAGAGTTTCAAGAAGATCGGGGGGGGTCAAAATTTCGGCCAAAAACGACAGTGTTACCCCTTATGTTTTTTTTTTCGGGTCAAAACTTTGACATCCGATATCTCGGCTCTGGAAGGGTCTAGAGCCTCCATTTTTGCGCGCTGGTCGAAGTCTCGTGGCCCTCTGTCAGAATCCAGAGTTTCAAGAAGATCGGAGGGGGTCAAAATTTCGGCCAAAAACGACAGTGTTACCCCTTATGTTTTTTTTTTCAGGTCAAAACTTTGACATCCGATATCTCGGCTCTGGAAGGGTCTAGAGCCTCCATTTTTGCGCGCTGGTCGAAGTCTCGTGGCCCTCTGTCAGAATCCAGAGTTTCAAGAAGATCGGAGGGGGTCAAAATTTCGGCCAAAAACGACAGTGTTACCCCTTATGTTTTTTTTTTTCAGGTCAAAACTTTGACATCCGATATCTCGGCTCTGGAAGGGTCTAGAGCCTCCATTTTTGCGCGCTGGTCGAAGTCTCGTGGCCCTCTGTCAGAATCCAGAGTTTCAAGAAGATCGGGGGGGGTCAAAATTTCGGCCAAAAACGACAGTGTTACCCCTTATGTTTTTTTTTTCGGGTCAAAACTTTGACATCCGATATCTCGGCTCTGGAAGGGTCTAGAGCCTCCATTTTTGCGCGCTGGTCGAAGTCTCGTGGCCCTCTGTCAGAATCCAGAGTTTCAAGAAGATCGGAGGGGGTCAAAATTTCGGCCAAAAACGACAGTGTTACCCCTTATGTTTTTTTTTTCAGGTCAAAACTTTGACATCCGATATCTCGGCTCTGGAAGGGTCTAGAGCCTCCATTTTTGCGCGCTGGTCGAAGTCTCGTGGCCCTCTGTCAGAATCCAGAGTTTCAAGAAGATCGGAGGGGGTCAAAATTTCGGCCAAAAACGACAGTGTTACCCCTTATGTTTTTTTTTCAGGTCAAAACTTTGACATACGATATCTCGGTTCTGGAAGGGTCTAGAGCCTCCATTTTTGCACGCTGGTCGAAGTCTCGTGGCCCTCTGTCAGAATCCAGAGTTTCAAGAAGATCGGAGGGGGTCAAAATTTCGGCCAAAAACGACAGTGTTACCCCTTATGTTTTTTTTTCAGGTCAAAACTTTGACATCCGATATCTCGGCTCTGGAAGGGTCTAGAGCCTCCATTTTTGCGCGCTGGTCGAAGTCTCGTGGCCCTCTGTCAGAATCCAGAGTTTCAAGAAGATCGGAGGGGGTCAAAATTTCGGCCAAAAACGACAGTGTTACCCCTTATGTTTTTTTTTCAGGTCAAAACTTTGACATCCGATATCTCGGCTCTGGAAGGGTCTAGAGCCTCCATTTTTGCGCGCTGGTCGAAGTCTCGTGGCCCTCTGTCAGAATCCAGAGTTTCAAGAAGATCGGAGGGGGTCAAAATTTCGGCCAAAAACGACAGTGTTACCCCTTATGTTTTTTTTTTCGGGTCAAAACTTTGACATCCGATATCTCGGCTCTGGAAGGGTCTAGAGCCTCCATTTTTGCGCGCTGGTCGAAGTCTCGTGGCCCTCTGTCAGAATCCAGAGTTTCAAGAAGATCGGAGGGGGTCAAAATTTCGGCCAAAAACGACAGTGTTACCCCTTATGTTTTTTTTTCAGGTCAAAACTTTGACATCCGATATCTCGGCTCTGGAAGGGTCTAGAGCCTCCATTTTTGCGCGCTGGTCGAAGTCTCGTGGCCCTCTGTCAGAATCCAGAGTTTCAAGAAGATTGGAGGGGGTCAAAATTTCGGCCAAAAACGACAGTTTTGACCTGAAAAAAAAACATAAGGGGTAACACTGTCGTTTTTGGCCGAAATTTTGACCCCCTCCGATCTTCTTGAAACTCTGGATTCTGACAGAGGGCCACGAGACTTCGACCAGCGCGCAAAAATGGAGGCTCTAGACCCTTCCAGAGCCGAGATATCGGATGTCAAAGTTTTGACCTGAAAAAAAAACATAAGGGGTAACACTGTCGTTTTTGGCCAAAATTTTGACCCCCTCCGATCTTCTTGAAACTCTGGATTCTGACAGAGGGCCACGAGACTTCGACCAGCGCGCAAAAATGGAGGCTCTAGACCCTTCCAGAGCCGAGATATCGGATGTCAAAGTTTTGACCTGAAAAAAAAAACATAAGGGGTAACACTGTCGTTTTTGGCCGAAATTTTGACCCCCTCCGATCTTCTTGAAACTCTGGATTCTGACAGAGGGCCACGAGACTTCGACCAGCGCGCAAAAATGGAGGCTCTAGACCCTTCCAGAGCCGAGATATCGGATGTCAAAGTTTTGACCAAAAACGACAGTGTTACCCCTTATGTTTTTTTTTCAGGTCAAAACTTTGACATCCGATATCTCGGCTCTGGAAGGGTCTAGAGCCTCCATTTTTGCGCGCTGGTCGAAGTCTCGTGGCTCTCTGTCAGAATCCAGAGTTTCAAGAAAATCGGAGGGGGTCAAAATTTCGGCCAAAAACGACAGTGTTACCCCTTATGTTTTTTTTTTCAGGTCAAAACTTTGACATCCGATATCTCGGCTCTGGAAGGGTCTAGAGCCTCCATTTTTGTGCGCTGGTCGAAGTCTCGTGGCCCTCTGTCAGAATCCAGAGTTTCAAAAAGATCGGAGGGGGTCAAAATTTCGGCCAAAAACGACAGTGTTACCCCTTATGTTTTTTTTTCAGGTCAAAACTTTGACATCCGATATCTCGGCTCTGGAAGGGTCTAGAGCCTCCATTTTTGCGCGCTGGTCGAAGTCTCGTGGCCCTCTGTCAGAATCCAGAGTTTCAAGAAGATCGGAGGGGGTCAAAATTTCGGCCAAAAACGACAGTGTTACCCCTTATGTTTTTTTTCAGGTCAAAACTTTGACATCCGATATCTCGGCTCTGGAAGGGTCTAGAGCCTCCATTTTTGCGCGCTGGTCGAAGTCTCGTGGCCCTCTGTCAGAATCCAGAGTTTCAAGAAGATCGGAGGGGGTCAAAATTTCGGCCAAAAACGACAGTGTTACCCCTTATGTTTTTTTTTTCAGGTCTAAACTTTGACATCCGATATCTCGGCTCTGGAAGGGTCTAGAGCCTCCATTTTTGCACGCTGGTCGAAGTCTCGTGGCCCTCTGTCAGAATCCAGAGTTTCAAGAAGATCGGAGGGGGTCAAAATTTCGGCCAAAAACGACAGTGTTACCCCTTATGTTTTTTTTCAGGTCAAAACTTTGACATCCGATATCTCGGCTCTGGAAGGGTCTAGAGCCTCCATTTTTGCGCGCTGGTCGAAGTCTCGTGGCCCTCTGTCAGAATCCAGAGTTTCAAGAAGATCGGAGGGGGTCAAAATTTCGGCCAAAAACGACAGTGTTACCCCTTATGTTTTTTTTTCAGGTCTAAACTTTGACATCCGATATCTCGGTTCTGGAAGGGTCTAGAGCCTCCATTTTTGCACGCTGGTCGAAGTCTTGTGGCCCTCTGTCAGAATCCAGAGTTTCAAGAAGATCGGAGGGGGTCAAAATTTCGGCCAAAAACGACAGTGTTACCCCTTATGTTTTTTTTTCAGGTCAAAACTTTGACATCCGATATCTCGGCTCTGGAAGGGTCTAGAGCCTCCATTTTTGCGCGCTGGTCGAAGTCTCGTTGCCCTCTGTCAGAATCCAGAGTTTCAAGAAGATCGGAGGGGGTCAAAATTTCGGCCAAAAACGACAGTGTTACCCCTTATGTTTTTTTTTCAGGTCAAAACTTTGACATCCGATATCTCGGCTCTGGAAGGGTCTAGAGCCTCCATTTTTGCGCGCTGGTCGAAGTCTCGTGGCCCTCTGTCAGAATCCAGAGTTTCAAGAAGATCGGAGGGGGTCAAAATTTCGGCCAAAAATGACAGTGTTACCCCTTATGTTTTTTTTTTCGGGTCAAAACTTTGACGTCCGATATCTCGGCTCTGGAAGGGTCTAGAGCCTCCATTTTTGCGTGCTGGTCGAAGTCTCGTGGCCCTCTGTCAGAATCCAGAGTTTCAAGAAGATCGGAGGGGGTCAAAATTTCGGCCAAAAATGACAGTGTTACCCCTTATGTTTTTTTTTTCAGGTCAAAACTTTGACATCCGATATCTCGGCTCTGGAAGGGTCTAGAGCCTCCATTTTTGCGCGCTGGTCGAAGTCTCGTGGCCCTCTGTCAGAATCCAGAGTTTCAAGAAGATCGGAGGGGGTCAAAATTTCGGCCAAAAACGACAGTGTTACCCCTTATGTTTTTTTTTTCAGGTCAAAACTTTGACATCCGATATCTCGGCTCTGGAAGGGTCTAGAGCCTCCATTTTTGCGCGCTGGTCGAAGTCTCGTGGCCCTCTGTCAGAATCCAGAGTTTCAAGAAGATTGGAGGGGGTCAAAATTTCGGCCAAAAACGACAGTTTTGACCTGAAAAAAAAACATAAGGGGTAACACTGTCGTTTTTGGCCGAAATTTTGACCCCCTCCGATCTTCTTGAAACTCTGGATTCTGACAGAGGGCCACGAGACTTCGACCAGCGCGCAAAAATGGAGGCTCTAGACCCTTCCAGAGCCGAGATATCGGATGTCAAAGTTTTGACCTGAAAAAAAAACATAAGGGGTAACACTGTCGTTTTTGGCCGAAATTTTGACCCCCTCCGATCTTCTTGAAACTCTGGATTCTGACAGAGGGCCACGAGACTTCGACCAGCGCGCAAAAATGGAGGCTCTAGACCCTTCCAGAGCCGAGATATCGGATGTCAAAGTTTTGACCTGAAAAAAAAACATAAGGGGTAACACTGTCGTTTTTGGCCGAAATTTTGACCCCCTCCGATCTTCTTGAAACTCTGGATTCTGACAGAGGGCCACGAGACTTCGACCAGCGCGCAAAAATGGAGGCTCTAGACCCTTCCAGAGCCGAGATATCGGATGTCAAAGTTTTGACCTGAAAAAAAAACATAAGGGGTAACACTGTCGTTTTTGGCCGAAATTTTGACCCCCTCCGATCTTCTTGAAACTCTGGATTCTGACAGAGGGCCACGAGACTTCGACCAGCACGCAAAAATGGAGGCTCTAGACCCTTCCAGAGCCGAGATATCGGACGTCAAAGTTTTGACCTGAAAAAAAAAAACATAAGGGGTAACACTGTCGTTTTTGGCCGAAATTTTGACCCCCTCCGATCTTCTTGAAACTCTGGATTCTGACAGAGGGCCACGAGACTTCGACCAGCGCGCAAAAATGGAGGCTCTAGACCCTTCCAGAGCCGAGATATCGGATGTCAAAGTTTTGACCTGAAAAAAAAACATAAGGGGTAACACTGTCGTTTTTGGCCGAAATTTTGACCCCCTCCGATCTTCTTGAAACTCTGGATTCTGACAGAGGGCCACGAGACTTCGACCAGCGCGCAAAAATGGAGGCTCTAGACCCTTCCAGAGCCGAGATATCGGATGTCAAAGTTTTGACCTGAAAAAAAAACATAAGGGGTAACACTGTCGTTTTTTCGCCGAAATTTTGACCCCCTCCGATCTTCTTGAAACTCTGGATTCTGACAGAGGGCCACGAGACTTCGACCAGCGCGCAAAAATGGAGGCTCTAGACCCTTCCAGAGCCGAGATATCGGATGTCAAAGTTTTGACCTGAAAAAAAAACATAAGGGGTAACACTGTCGTTTTTGGCCGAAATTTTGACCCCCTCCGATCTTCTTGAAACTCTGGATTCTGACAGAGGGCCACGAGACTTCGACCAGCGCGCAAAAATGGAGGCTCTAGACCCTTCCAGAGCCGAGATATCGGATGTCAAAGTTTTGACCTGAAAAAGAACATAAGGGGTAACACTGTCGTTTTTGGCCAAAATTTTGACCCCCTCCGATCTTCTTGAAACTCTGGATTCTGACAGAGGGCCACGAGACTTCGACCAGCGCGCAAAAATGGAGGCTCTAGACCCTTCCAGAGCCGAGATATCGGATGTCAAAGTTTTGACCTGAAAAAAAAAACATAAGGGGTAACACTGTCGTTTTTGGCCGAAATTTTGACCCCCTCCGATCTTCTTGAAACTCTGGATTCTGACAGAGGGCCACGAGACTTCGACCAGCGCGCAAAAATGGAGGCTCTAGACCCTTCCAGAGCCGAGATATCGGATGTCAAAGTTTTGACCTGAAAAAAAAAAACATAAGGGGTAACACTGTCGTTTTTGGCTGAAATTTTGACCCCCTCCGATCTTCTTGAAACTCTGGATTCTGACAGAGGGCCACGAGACTTCGACCAGCGCGCAAAAATGGAGGCTCTAGACCCTTCCAGATCCGAGATATCGGATGTCAAAGTTTTGACTTGAAAAAAAAAACATAAGGGGTAACACTGTCGTTTTTGGCCGAAATTTTGACCCCCTCCGATCTTCTTGAAACTCTGGATTCTGACAGAGGGCCACGAGACTTCGACCAGCGCGCAAAAATGGAGGCTCTAGACCCTTCCAGAGCCGAGATATCGGATGTCAAAGTTTTGACTTGAAAAAAAAACATAAGGGGTAACACTGTCGTTTTTGGCCGAAATTTTGACCCCCTCCGATCTTCTTGAAACTCTGGATTCTGACAGAGGGCCATGAGACTTCAACCAGCACGCAAAAATGGAGGCTCTAGACCCTTCCAGAGCCGAGATATCGGATGTCAAAGTTTTGACCCGAAAAAAAAAAAATAAGGGGTAACACTGTCGTTTTTGGCCGAAATTTTGACCCCCTCCGATCTTCTTGAAACTCTGGATTCTGACAGAGGGCCACGAGACTTCGACCAGCGCGCAAAAATGGAGGCTCTAGACCCTTCCAGAGCCGAGATATCGGATGTCAAAGTTTTGACCTGAAAAAAAAACATAAGGGGTAACACTGTCGTTTTTGGCCGAAATTTTGACCCCCTCCGATCTTCTTGAAACTCTGGATTCTGACAGAGGGCCACGAGACTTCGACCAGCGTGCAAAAATGGAGGCTCTAGACCCTTCCAGAGCCGAGATATCGGATGTCAAAGTTTTGACCAAAAACGACAGTGTTACCCCTTATGTTTTTTTTTCAGGTCAAAACTTTGACATCCGATATCTCGGCTCTGGAAGGGTCTAGAGCCTCCATTTTTGCGCGCTGGTCGAAGTCTCGTGGCTCTCTGTCAGAATCCAGAGTTTCAAGAAAATCGGAGGGGGTCAAAATTTCGGCCAAAAACGACAGTGTTACCCCTTATGTTTTTTTTTTTCAGGTCAAAACTTTGACATCCGATATCTCGGCTCTGGAAGGGTCTAGAGCCTCCATTTTTGTGCGCTGGTCGAAGTCTCGTGGCCCTCTGTCAGAATCCAGAGTTTCAAAAAGATCGGAGGGGGTCAAAATTTCGGCCAAAAACGACAGTGTTACCCCTTATGTTTTTTTTTCAGGTCAAAACTTTGACATCCGATATCTCGGCTCTGGAAGGGTCTAGAGCCTCCATTTTTGCGCGCTGGTCGAAGTCTCGTGGCCCTCTGTCAGAATCCAGAGTTTCAAGAAGATCGGAGGGGGTCAAAATTTCGGCCAAAAACGACAGTGTTACCCCTTATGTTTTTTTTCAGGTCAAAACTTTGACATCCGATATCTCGGCTCTGGAAGGGTCTAGAGCCTCCATTTTTGCGCGCTGGTCGAAGTCTCGTGGCCCTCTGTCAGAATCCAGAGTTTCAAGAAGATCGGAGGGGGTCAAAATTTCGGCCAAAAACGACAGTGTTACCCCTTATGTTTTTTTTCAGGTCAAAACTTTGACATCCGATATCTCGGCTCTGGAAGGGTCTAGAGCCTCCATTTTTGCGCGCTGGTCGAAGTCTCGTGGCCCTCTGTCAGAATCCAGAGTTTCAAGAAGATCGGAGGGGGTCAAAATTTCGGCCAAAAACGACAGTGTTACCCCTTATGTTTTTTTTTCAGGTCTAAACTTTGACATCCGATATCTCGGTTCTGGAAGGGTCTAGAGCCTCCATTTTTGCACGCTGGTCGAAGTCTTGTGGCCCTCTGTCAGAATCCAGAGTTTCAAGAAGATCGGAGGGGGTCAAAATTTCGGCCAAAAACGACAGTGTTACCCCTTATGTTTTTTTTTCAGGTCAAAACTTTGACATCCGATATCTCGGCTCTGGAAGGGTCTAGAGCCTCCATTTTTGCGCGCTGGTCGAAGTCTCGTTGCCCTCTGTCAGAATCCAGAGTTTCAAGAAGATCGGAGGGGGTCAAAATTTCGGCCAAAAACGACAGTGTTACCCCTTATGTTTTTTTTTCAGGTCAAAACTTTGACATCCGATATCTCGGCTCTGGAAGGGTCTAGAGCCTCCATTTTTGCGCGCTGGTCGAAGTCTCGTGGCCCTCTGTCAGAATCCAGAGTTTCAAGAAGATCGGAGGGGGTCAAAATTTCGGCCAAAAATGACAGTGTTACCCCTTATGTTTTTTTTTTCGGGTCAAAACTTTGACGTCCGATATCTCGGCTCTGGAAGGGTCTAGAGCCTCCATTTTTGCGTGCTGGTCGAAGTCTCGTGGCCCTCTGTCAGAATCCAGAGTTTCAAGAAGATCGGAGGGGGTCAAAATTTCGGCCAAAAACGACAGTGTTACCCCTTATGTTTTTTTTTTCAGGTCAAAACTTTGACATCCGATATCTCGGCTCTGGAAGGGTCTAGAGCCTCCATTTTTGCGCGCTGGTCGAAGTCTCGTGGCCCTCTGTCAGAATCCAGAGTTTCAAGAAGATCGGAGGGGGTCAAAATTTCGGCCAAAAACGACAGTGTTACCCCTTATGTTTTTTTTTTCAGGTCAAAACTTTGACATCCGATATCTCGGCTCTGGAAGGGTCTAGAGCCTCCATTTTTGCGCGCTGGTCGAAGTCTCGTGGCCCTCTGTCAGAATCCAGAGTTTCAAGAAGATCGGAGGGGGTCAAAATTTCGGCCAAAAACGACAGTGTTACCCCTTATGTTTTTTTTCAGGTCAAAACTTTGACATCCGATATCTCGGTTCTGGAAGGGTCTAGAGCCTCCATTTTTGCACGCTGGTCGAAGTCTCGTGGCCCTCTGTCAGAATCCAGAGTTTCAAGAAGATCGGAGGGGGTCAAAATTTCGGCCAAAAACGACAGTGTTACCCCTTATGTTTTTTTTTCAGGTCAAAATTTTGACATCCGATATCTCGGCTCTGGAAGGGTCTAGAGCCTCCATTTTTGCGCGCTGGTCGAAGTCTCGTGGCCCTCTGTCAGAATCCAGAGTTTCAAGAAGATCGGAGGGGGTCAAAATTTCGGCCAAAAACGACAGTGTTACCCCTTATGTTTTTTTTTTCAGGTCAAAACTTTGACATCCGATATCTCGGCTCTGGAAGGGTCTAGAGCCTCCATTTTTGCGCGCTGGTCGAAGTCTCGTGGCCCTCTGTCAGAATCCAGAGTTTCAAGAAGATCGGAGGGGGTCAAAATTTCGGCCAAAAATGACAGTGTTACCCCTTATGTTTTTTTTTTCGGGTCAAAACTTTGACGTCCGATATCTCGGCTCTGGAAGGGTCTAGAGCCTCCATTTTTGCGTGCTGGTCGAAGTCTCGTGGCCCTCTGTCAGAATCCAGAGTTTCAAGAAGATCGGAGGGGGTCAAAATTTCGGCCAAAAACGACAGTGTTACCCCTTATGTTTTTTTTTCAGGTCAAAACTTTGACATCCCATATCTCGGCTCTGGAAGGGTCTAGAGCCTCCATTTTTGCGCGCTGGTCGAAGTCTCGTGGCCCTCTGTCAGAATCCAGAGTTTCAAGAAGATCGGAGGGGGTCAAAATTTCGGCCAAAAACGACAGTGTTACCCCTTATGTTTTTTTTTTCAGGTCAAAACTTTGACATCCGATATCTCGGCTCTGGAAGGGTCTAGAGCCTCCATTTTTGCGCGCTGGTCGAAGTCTCGTGGCCCTCTGTCAGAATCCAGAGTTTCAAGAAGATCGGGGGGGGTCAAAATTTCGGCCAAAAACGACAGTGTTACCCCTTATGTTTTTTTTTTCGGGTCAAAACTTTGACATCCGATATCTCGGCTCTGGAAGGGTCTAGAGCCTCCATTTTTGCGCGCTGGTCGAAGTCTCGTGGCCCTCTGTCAGAATCCAGAGTTTCAAGAAGATCGGAGGGGGTCAAAATTTCGGCCAAAAACGACAGTGTTACCCCTTATGTTTTTTTTTTCAGGTCAAAACTTTGACATCCGATATCTCGGCTCTGGAAGGGTCTAGAGCCTCCATTTTTGCGCGCTGGTCGAAGTCTCGTGGCCCTCTGTCAGAATCCAGAGTTTCAAGAAGATCGGAGGGGGTCAAAATTTCGGCCAAAAACGACAGTGTTACCCCTTATGTTTTTTTTTCAGGTCAAAACTTTGACATACGATATCTCGGTTCTGGAAGGGTCTAGAGCCTCCATTTTTGCACGCTGGTCGAAGTCTCGTGGCCCTCTGTCAGAATCCAGAGTTTCAAGAAGATCGGAGGGGGTCAAAATTTCGGCCAAAAACGACAGTGTTACCCCTTATGTTTTTTTTTCAGGTCAAAACTTTGACATCCGATATCTCGGCTCTGGAAGGGTCTAGAGCCTCCATTTTTGCGCGCTGGTCGAAGTCTCGTGGCCCTCTGTCAGAATCCAGAGTTTCAAGAAGATCGGAGGGGGTCAAAATTTCGGCCAAAAACGACAGTGTTACCCCTTATGTTTTTTTTTCAGGTCAAAACTTTGACATCCGATATCTCGGCTCTGGAAGGGTCTAGAGCCTCCATTTTTGCGCGCTGGTCGAAGTCTCGTGGCCCTCTGTCAGAATCCAGAGTTTCAAGAAGATCGGAGGGGGTCAAAATTTCGGCCAAAAACGACAGTGTTACCCCTTATGTTTTTTTTTTCGGGTCAAAACTTTGACGTCCGATATCTCGGCTCTGGAAGGGTCTAGAGCCTCCATTTTTGCGTGCTGGTCAAAGTCTCGTGGCCCTCTGTCAGAATCCAGAGTTTCAAGAAGATCGGAGGGGGTCAAAATTTCGGCCAAAAACGACAGTGTTACCCCTTATGTTTTTTTTTTCAGGTCAAAACTTTGACATCCGATATCTCGGCTCTGGAAGGGTCTAGAGCCTCCATTTTTGCGCGCTGGTCGAAGTCTCGTGGCCCTCTGTCAGAATCCAGAGTTTCAAGAAGATCGGAGGGGGTCAAAATTTCGGCCAAAAACGACAGTGTTACCCCTTATGTTTTTTTTTCAGGTCAAAACTTTGACATCCGATATCTCGGCTCTGGAAGGGTCTAGAGCCTCCATTTTTGCGCGCTGGTCGAAGTCTCGTGGCCCTCTGTCAGAATCCAGAGTTTCAAGAAGATCGGAGGGGGTCAAAATTTCGGCCAAAAACGACAGTGTTACCCCTTATGTTTTTTTTTTCGGGTCAAAACTTTGACATCCGATATCTCGGCTCTGGAAGGGTCTAGAGCCTCCATTTTTGCGCGCTGGTCGAAGTCTCGTGGCCCTCTGTCAGAATCCAGAGTTTCAAGAAGATCGGAGGGGGTCAAAATTTCGGCCAAAAACGACAGTGTTACCCCTTATGTTTTTTTTTCAGGTCAAAACTTTGACATCCGATATCTCGGCTCTGGAAGGGTCTAGAGCCTCCATTTTTGCGCGCTGGTCGAAGTCTCGTGGCCCTCTGTCAGAATCCAGAGTTTCAAGAAGATTGGAGGGGGTCAAAATTTCGGCCAAAAACGACAGTTTTGACCTGAAAAAAAAACATAAGGGGTAACACTGTCGTTTTTGGCCGAAATTTTGACCCCCTCCGATCTTCTTGAAACTCTGGATTCTGACAGAGGGCCACGAGACTTCGACCAGCGCGCAAAAATGGAGGCTCTAGACCCTTCCAGAGCCGAGATATCGGATGTCAAAGTTTTGACCTGAAAAAAAAAACATAAGGGGTAACACTGTCGTTTTTGGCCAAAATTTTGACCCCCTCCGATCTTCTTGAAACTCTGGATTCTGACAGAGGGCCACGAGACTTCGACCAGCGCGCAAAAATGGAGGCTTTAGACCCTTCCAGAGCCGAGATATCGGATGTCAAAGTTTTGACCTGAAAAAAAAAACATAAGGGGTAACACTGTCGTTTTTGGCCGAAATTTTGACCCCCTCCGATCTTCTTGAAACTCTGGATTCTGACAGAGGGCCACGAGACTTCGACCAGCGCGCAAAAATGGAGGCTCTAGACCCTTCCAGAGCCGAGATATCGGATGTCAAAGTTTTGACCAAAAACGACAGTGTTACCCCTTATGTTTTTTTTTCAGGTCAAAACTTTGACATCCGATATCTCGGCTCTGGAAGGGTCTAGAGCCTCCATTTTTGCGCGCTGGTCGAAGTCTCGTGGCTCTCTGTCAGAATCCAGAGTTTCAAAAAGATCGGAGGGGGTCAAAATTTCGGCCAAAAACGACAGTGTTACCCCTTATGTTTTTTTTTCAGGTCAAAACTTTGACATCCGATATCTCGGCTCTGGAAGGGTCTAGAGCCTCCATTTTTGCGCGCTGGTCGAAGTCTCGTGGCCCTCTGTCAGAATCCAGAGTTTCAAGAAGATCGGAGGGGGTCAAAATTTCGGCCAAAAACGACAGTGTTACCCCTTATGTTTTTTTTCAGGTCAAAACTTTGACATCCGATATCTTGGCTCTGGAAGGGTCTAGAGCCTCCATTTTTGCGCGCTGGTCGAAGTCTCGTGGCCCTCTGTCAGAATCCAGAGTTTCAAGAAGATCGGAGGGGGTCAAAATTTCGGCCAAAAATGACAGTGTTACCCCTTATGTTTTTTTTTCAGGTCTAAACTTTGACATCCGATATCTCGGCTCTGGAAGGGTCTAGAGCCTCCATTTTTGCACGCTGGTCGAAGTCTCGTGGCCCTCTGTCAGAATCCAGAGTTTCAAGAAGATCGGAGGGGGTCAAAATTTCGGCCAAAAACGACAGTGTTACCCCTTATGTTTTTTTTCAGGTCAAAACTTTGACATCCGATATCTCGGCTCTGGAAGGGTCTAGAGCCTCCATTTTTGCGCGCTGGTCGAAGTCTCGTGGCCCTCTGTCAGAATCCAGAGTTTCAAGAAGATCGGAGGGGGTCAAAATTTCGGCCAAAAACGACAGTGTTACCCCTTATGTTTTTTTTTCAGGTCTAAACTTTGACATCCGATATCTCGGTTCTGGAAGGGTCTAGAGCCTCCATTTTTGCACGCTGGTCGAAGTCTTGTGGCCCTCTGTCAGAATCCAGAGTTTCAAGAAGATCGGAGGGGGTCAAAATTTCGGCCAAAAACGACAGTGTTACCCCTTATGTTTTTTTTTCAGGTCAAAACTTTGACATCCGATATCTCGGCTCTGGAAGGGTCTAGAGCCTCCATTTTTGCGCGCTGGTCGAAGTCTCGTTGCCCTCTGTCAGAATCCAGAGTTTCAAGAAGATCGGAGGGGGTCAAAATTTCGGCCAAAAACGACAGTGTTACCCCTTATGTTTTTTTTTCAGGTCAAAACTTTGACATCCGATATCTCGGCTCTGGAAGGGTCTAGAGCCTCCATTTTTGCGCGCTGGTCGAAGTCTCGTGGCCCTCTGTCAGAATCCAGAGTTTCAAGAAGATCGGAGGGGGTCAAAATTTCGGCCAAAAATGACAGTGTTACCCCTTATGTTTTTTTTTCGGGTCAAAACTTTGACGTCCGATATCTCGGCTCTGGAAGGGTCTAGAGCCTCCATTTTTGCGTGCTGGTCGAAGTCTCGTGGCCCTCTGTCAGAATCCAGAGTTTCAAGAAGATCGGAGGGGGTCAAAATTTCGGCCAAAAACGACAGTGTTACCCCTTATGTTTTTTTTTTCAGGTCAAAACTTTGACATCCGATATCTCGGCTCTGGAAGGGTCTAGAGCCTCCATTTTTGCGCGCTGGTCGAAGTCTCGTGGCCCTCTGTCAGAATCCAGAGTTTCAAGAAGATCGGAGGGGGTCAAAATTTCGGCCAAAAACGACAGTGTTACCCCTTATGTTTTTTTTTTCAGGTCAAAACTTTGACATCCGATATCTCGGCTCTGGAAGGGTCTAGAGCCTCCATTTTTGCGCGCTGGTCGAAGTCTCGTGGCCCTCTGTCAGAATCCAGAGTTTCAAGAAGATTGGAGGGGGTCAAAATTTCGGCCAAAAACGACAGTTTTGACCTGAAAAAAAAAAACATAAGGGGTAATACTGTCGTTTTTGGCCGAAATTTTGACCCCCTCCGATCTTCTTGAAACTCTGGATTCTGACAGAGGGCCACGAGACTTCGACCAGCGCGCAAAAATGGAGGCTCTAGACCCTTCCAGAGCCGAGATATCGGATGTCAAAGTTTTGACCTGAAAAAAAAACATAAGGGGTAACACTGTCGTTTTTGGCCGAAATTTTGACCCCCTCCGATCTTCTTGAAACTCTGGATTCTGACAGAGGGCCACGAGACTTCGACCAGCGCGCAAAAATGGAGGCTCTAGACCCTTCCAGAGCCGAGATATCGGATGTCAAAGTTTTGACCTGAAAAAAAAACATAAGGGGTAACACTGTCGTTTTTGGCCGAAATTTTGACCCCCTCCGATCTTCTTGAAACTCTGGATTCTGACAGAGGGCCACGAGACTTCGACCAGCGCGCAAAAATGGAGGCTCTAGACCCTTCCAGAGCCGAGATATCGGATGTCAAAGTTTTGACCTGAAAAAAAAACATAAGGGGTAACACTGTCGTTTTTGGCCGAAATTTTGACCCCCTCCGATCTTCTTGAAACTCTGGATTCTGACAGAGGGCCACGAGACTTCGACCAGCACGCAAAAATGGAGGCTCTAGACCCTTCCAGAGCCGAGATATCGGACGTCAAAGTTTTGACCTGAAAAAAAAAACATAAGGGGTAACACTGTCGTTTTTGGCCGAAATTTTGACCCCCTCCGATCTTCTTGAAACTCTGGATTCTGACAGAGGGCCACGAGACTTCGACCAGCGCGCAAAAATGGAGGCTCTAGACCCTTCCAGAGCCGAGATATCGGATGTCAAAGTTTTGACCTGAAAAAAAACCATAAGGGGTAACACTGTCGTTTTTTCGCCGAAATTTTGACCCCCTCCGATCTTCTTGAAACTCTGGATTCTGACAGAGGGCCACGAGACTTCGACCAGCGCGCAAAAATGGAGGCTCTAGACCCTTCCAGAGCCGAGATATCGGATGTCAAAGTTTTGACCTGAAAAAAAAACATAAGGGGTAACACTGTCGTTTTTGGCCGAAATTTTGACCCCCTCCGATCTTCTTGAAACTCTGGATTCTGACAGAGGGCCACGAGACATCGACCAGCGCGCAAAAATGGAGGCTCTAGACCCTTCCAGAGCCGAGATATCGGATGTCAAAGTTTTGACCTGAAAAAGAACATAAGGGGTAACACTGTCGTTTTTGGCCAAAATTTTGACCCCCTCCGATCTTCTTGAAACTCTGGATTCTGACAGAGGGCCACGAGACTTCGACCAGCGCGCAAAAATGGAGGCTCTAGACCCTTCCAGAGCCGAGATATCGGATGTCAAAGTTTTGACCTGAAAAAAAAAACATAAGGGGTAACACTGTCGTTTTTGGCCGAAATTTTGACCCCCTCCGATCTTCTTGAAACTCTGGATTCTGACAGAGGGCCACGAGACTTCGACCAGCGCGCAAAAATGGAGGCTCTAGACCCTTCCAGAGCCGAGATATCGGATGTCAAAGTTTTGACCTGAAAAAAAAAAACATAAGGGGTAACACTGTCGTTTTTGGCTGAAATTTTGACCCCCTCCGATCTTCTTGAAACTCTGGATTCTGACAGAGGGCCACGAGACTTCGACCAGCGCGCAAAAATGGAGGCTCTAGACCCTTCCAGATCCGAGATATCGGATGTCAAAGTTTTGACCTGAAAAAAAAAAACATAAGGGGTAACACTGTCGTTTTTTGCCGAAATTTTGACCCCCTCCGATCTTCTTGAAACTCTGGATTCTGACAGAGGGCCACGAGACTTCGACCAGCGCGCAAAAATGGAGGCTCTAGACCCTTCCAGAGCCGAGATATCGGATGTCAAAGTTTTGACTTGAAAAAAAAAACATAAGGGGTAACAATGTCGTTTTTGGCCGAAATTTTGACCCCCTCCGATCTTCTTGAAACTCTGGATTCTGACAGAGGGCCATGAGACTTCAACCAGCACGCAAAAATGGAGGCTCTAGACCCTTCCAGAGCCGAGATATCGGATGTCAAAGTTTTGACCCGAAAAAAAAAACATAAGGGGTAACACTGTCGTTTTTGGCCGAAATTTTGACCCCCTCCGATCTTCTTGAAACTCTGGATTCTGACAGAGGGCCACGAGACTTCGACCAGCGCGCAAAAATGGAGGCTCTAGACCCTTCCAGAGCCGAGATATCGGATGTCAAAGTTTTGACCTGAAAAAAAAACATAAGGGGTAACACTGTCGTTTTTGGCCGAAATTTTGACCCCCTCCGATCTTCTTGAAACTCTGGATTCTGACAGAGGGCCACGAGACTTCGACCAGCGCGCAAAAATGGAGGCTCTAGACCCTTCCAGAGCCGAGATATCGGATGTCAAAGTTTTGACTTGAAAAAAAAAACATAAGGGGTAACACTGTCGTTTTTGGCCGAAATTTTGACCCCCTCCGATCTTCTTGAAACTCTGGATTCTGACAGAGGGCCATGAGACTTCAACCAGCGCGCAAAAATGGAGGCTCTAGACCCTTCCAGAGCCGAGATATCGGATGTCAAAGTTTTGACCCGAAAAGAAAACATAAGGGGTAACACTGTCGTTTTTGGCCGAAATTTTGACCCCCTCCGATCTTCTTGAAACTCTGGATTCTGAGAGAGGGCCACGAGACTTCGGCCAGCGCGCAAAAATGGAGGCTCTAGACCCTTCCAGAGCTGAGATATCGGATGTCAAAGTTTTGACCTGAAAAAAAAACATAAGGGGTAACACTGTCGTTTTTGGCCGAAATTTTGACCCTCTCCGATCTTCTTGAAACTCTGGATTCTGACAGAGGGACACGAGACTTCGACCAGCACGCAAAAATGGAGGCTCTAGACCCTTCCAGAGCCGAGATATCGGACGTCAAAGTTTTGACCCGAAAAAAAAACATAAGGGGTAACACTGTCATTTTTGGCTGAAATTTTGACCCCCTCCGATCTTCTTGAAACTCTGGATTCTGACAGAGGGCCACGAGACTTCGACCAGCACGCAAAAATGGAGGCTCTAGACCCTTCCAGAGCCGAGATATCGGATGTCAAAGTTTTGACCTGAAAAAAAAACATAAGGGGTAACACTGTCGTTTTTGGCCGAAATTTTGACCCCCTCCGATCTTCTTGAAACTCTGGATTCTGACAGAGGGCCACGAGACTTCGACCAGCGCGCAAAAATGGAGGCTCTAGACCCTTCCAGAGCCGAGATATCGGATGTCAAAGTTTTGACCTGAAAAAAAAAACATAAGGGGTAACACTGTCGTTTTTTGGCCGAAATTTTGACCCCCTCCGATCTTCTTGAAACTCTGGATTCTGACAGAGGGCCACGAGACTTCGACCAGCGCGCAAAAATGGAGGCTCTAGACCCTTCCAGAGCCGAGATATCGGATGTCAAAGTTTTGACCTGAAAAAAAAACATAAGGGGTAACACTGTCGTTTTTGGCCGAAATTTTGACCCCCTCCGATCTTCTTGAAACTCTGGATTCTGACAGAGGGCCACGAGACTTCGACCAGCGCGCAAAAATGGAGGCTCTAGACCCTTCCAGAGCCGAGACATCGGATGTCAAAGTTTTGACCTGAAAAAAAAAACATAAGGGGTAACACTGTCGTTTTTGGCCGAAATTTTGACCCCCTCCGATCTTCTTGAAACTCTGGATTCTGACAGAGGGCCACGAGACTTCGACCAGCGCGCAAAAATGGAGGCTCTAGACCCTTCCAGAGCTGAGATATCGGATGTCAAAGTTTTGACCTGAAAAAAAAACATAAGGGGTAACACTGTCGTTTTTGGCCGAAATTTTGACCCCCTCCGATCTTCTTGAAACTCTGGATTCTGACAGAGGGCCACGAGACTTCGACCAGCGCGCAAAAATGGAGGCTCTAGACCCTTCCAGAGCCGAGATATCGGATGTCAAAGTTTTGACCTGAAAAAAAAACATAAGGGGTAACACTGTCGTTTTTGGCCGAAATTTTGACCCCCTCCGATCTTCTTGAAACTCTGGATTCTGACAGAGGGCCACGAGACTTCGACCAGCGCGCAAAAATGGAGGCTCTAGACCCTTCCAGAGCCGAGATATCGGATGTCAAAGTTTTGACCCGAAAAAAAAAACATAAGGGGTAACACTGTCATTTTTGGCCGAAATTTTGACCCCCTCCGATCTTCTTGAAACTCTGGATTCTGACAGAGGGCCACGAGACTTCGACCAGCGCGCAAAAATGGAGGCTCTAGACCCTTCCAGAGCCGAGATATCGGATGTCAAAGTTTTGACCTGAAAAAAAAACATAAGGGGTAACACTGTCGTTTTTGGCCGAAATTTTGACCCCCTCCGATCTTCTTGAAACTCTGGATTCTGACAGAGGGCCACGAGACTTCGACCAGCGCGCAAAAATGGAGGCTCTAGACCCTCCCAGAGCCGAGATATCGGATGTCAAAGTTTTGACCTGAAAAAAAAACATAAGGGGTAACACTGTCGTTTTTGGCCGAAATTTTGACCCCCTCCGATCTTCTTGAAACTCTGGATTCTGACAGAGGGCCACGAGACTTCGACCAGCGCGCAAAAATGGAGGCTCTAGACCCTTCCAGAGCCGAGATATCGGATGTCAAAGTTTTGACCTGAAAAAAAACATAAGGGGTAACACTGTCGTTTTTGGCCGAAATTTTGACCCCCTCCGATCTTCTTGAAACTCTGGATTCTGACAGAGGGCCACGAGACTTTGACCAGCGCGCAAAAATGGAGGCTCTAGACCCTTCCAGAGCCGAGATATCGGATGTCAAAGTTTTGACCTGAAAAAAAAACATAAGGGGTAACACTGTCGTTTTTGGCCGAAATTTTGACCCCCTCCGATCTTCTTGAAACTCTGGATTCTGACAGAGGGCCACGAGACTTCGACCAGCGCGCAAAAATGGAGGCTCTAGACCCTTCCAGAGCCGAGATATTGGATGTCAAAGTTTTGACCTGAAAAAAAACATAAGGGGTAACACTGTCGTTTTTGGCCGAAATTTTGACCCCCTCCGATCCTCTTGAATCTCTGGATTCTGACAGAGGGCCACGAGACTTCGACCAGCGCGCAAAAATGGAGGCTCATGACCCTTCCAGAGCCGAGACATCGGATGTCAAAGTTTTGACCTGAAAAAAAAAACATAAGGGGTAACACTGTCGTTTTTGGCCGAAATTTTGACCCCCTCCGATCTTCTTGAAACTCTGGATTCTGACAGAGGGCCACGAGACTTCGACCAGCGCGCAAAAATGGAGGCTCTAGACCCTTCCAGAGCTGAGATATCGGATGTCAAAGTTTTGACCTGAAAAAAAAACATAAGGGGTAACACTGTCGTTTTTGGCCGAAATTTTGACCCCCTCCGATCTTCTTGAAACTCTGGATTCTGACAGAGGGCCACGAGACTTCGACCAGCGCGCAAAAATGGAGGCTCTAGACCCTTCCAGAGCCGAGATATCGGATGTCAAAGTTTTGACCTGAAAAAAAAAAACATAAGGGGTAACACTGTCGTTTTTGGCCGAAATTTTGACCCCCTCCGATCTTCTTGAAACTCTGGATTCTGACAGAGGGCCACGAGACTTCGACCAGCGCGCAAAAATGGAGGCTCTAGACCCTTCCAGAGCCGAGATATCGGATGTCAAAGTTTTGACCCGAAAAAAAAAACATAAGGGGTAACACTGTCATTTTTGGCCGAAATTTTGACCCCCTCCGATCTTCTTGAAACTCTGGATTCTGACAGAGGGCCACGAGACTTCGACCAGCGCGCAAAAATGGAGGCTCTAGACCCTTCCAGAGCCGAGATATCGGATGTCAAAGTTTTGACCTGAAAAAAAACATAAGGGGTAACACTGTCGTTTTTGGCCGAAATTTTGACCCCCTCCGATCTTCTTGAAACTCTGGATTCTGACAGAGGGCCACGAGACTTCGACCAGCGCGCAAAAATGGAGGCTCTAGACCCTTCCAGAGCCGAGATATCGGATGTCAAAGTTTTGACCTGAAAAAAAAACATAAGGGGTAACACTGTCGTTTTTGGCCGAAATTTTGACCCCCTCCGATCTTCTTGAAACTCTGGATTCTGACAGAGGGCCACGAGACTTCGACCAGCGCGCAAAAATGGAGGCTCTAGACCCTTCCAGAGCCGAGATATGGGATGTCAAAGTTTTGACCTGAAAAAAAAACATAAGGGGTAACACTGTCGTTTTTGGCCGAAATTTTGACCCCCTCCGATCTTCTTGAAACTCTGGATTCTGACAGAGGGCCACGAGACTTTGACCAGCGCGCAAAAATGGAGGCTCTAGACCCTTCCAGAGCCGAGATATCGGATGTCAAAGTTTTGACCTGAAAAAAAAACATAAGGGGTAACACTGTCGTTTTTGGCCGAAATTTTGACCCCCTCCGATCTTCTTGAAACTCTGGATTCTGACAGAGGGCCACGAGACTTCGACCAGCGCGCAAAAATGGAGGCTCTAGACCCTTCCAGAGCCGAGATATCGGATGTCAAAGTTTTGACCTGAAAAAAAAAACATAAGGGGTAACACTGTCGTTTTTGGCCGAAATTTTGACCCCCTCCGATCTTCTTGAAACTCTGGATTCTGACAGAGGGCCACGAGACTTCGACCAGCGCGCAAAAATGGAGGCTCTAGACCCTTCCAGAGCCGAGATATCGGATGTCAAAGTTTTGACCTGAAAAAAAAACATAAGGGGTAACACTGTCGTTTTTGGCCGAAATTTTGACCCCCTCCGATCTTCTTGAAACTCTGGATTCTGACAGAGGGCCACGAGACTTCGACCAGCGTGCAAAAATGGAGGCTCTAGACCCTTCCAGTGCCGAAATATCGGATGTCAAAGTTTTGACCTGAAAAAAAAACATAAGGGGTAACACTGTCGTTTTTGGCCGAAATTTTGACCCCCTCCGATCTTCTTGAAACTCTGGATTCTGACAGAGGGCCACGAGACTTCGACCAGCGCGCAAAAATGGAGGCTCTAGACCCTTCCAGAGCCGAGATATCGGATGTCAAAGTTTTGACCTGAAAAAAAAACATAAGGGGTAACACTGTCGTTTTTGGCCGAAATTTTGACCCCCTCCGATCTTCTTGAAACTCTGGATTCTGACAGAGGGCCACGAGACTTCGACCAGCGCGCAAAAATGGAGGCTCTAGACCCTTCCAGAGCCGAGATATCGGATGTCAAAGTTTTGACCTGAAAAAAAAACATAAGGGGTAACACTGTCGTTTTTGGCCGAAATTTTGACCCCCTCCGATCTTCTTGAAACTCTGGATTCTGACAGAGGGCCACGAGACTTCGACCAGCGCGCAAAAATGGAGGCTCTAGACCCTTCCAGAGCCGAGATATCGGATGTCAAAGTTTTGACCTGAAAAAAAAACATAAGGGGTAACACTGTCGTTTTTGGCCGAAATTTTGACCCCCTCCGATCTTCTTGAAACTCTGGATTCTGACAGAGGGCCACGAGACTTCGACCAGCGCGCAAAAATGGAGGCTCTAGACCCTTCCAGAGCCGAGATATCGGATGTCAAAGTTTTGACCTGAAAAAAAAACATAAGGGGTAACACTGTCGTTTTTGGCCGAAATTTTGACCCCCTCCGATCTTCTTGAAACTCTGGATTCTGACAGAGGGCCACGAGACTTCGACCAGCGCGCAAAAATGGAGGCTCTAGACCCTTCCAGAGCCGAGATATCGGATGTCAAAGTTTTGACCTGAAAAAAAAAACATAAGGGGTAACACTGTCGTTTTTGGCCGAAATTTTGACCCCCTCCGATCTTCTTGAAACTCTGGATTCTGACAGAGGGCCACGAGACTTCGACCAGCGCGCAAAAATGGAGGCTCTAGACCCTTCCAGAGCCGAGATATCGGATGTCAAAGTTTTGACCTGAAAAAAAAACATAAGGGGTAACACTGTCGTTTTTGGCCGAAATTTTGACCCCCTCCGATCTTCTTGAAACTCTGGATTCTGACAGAGGGCCACGAGACTTCGACCAGCGCGCAAAAATGGAGGCTCTAGACCCTTCCAGAGCCGAGATATCGGATGTCAAAGTTTTGACCTGAAAAAAAAACATAAGGGGTAACACTGTCGTTTTTGGCCGAAATTTTGACCCCCTCCGATCTTCTTGAAACTCTGGATTCTGACAGAGGGCCACGAGACTTCGACCAGCGCGCAAAAATGGAGGCTCTAGACCCTTCCAGAGCCGAGATATCGGATGTCAAAGTTTTGACCCGAAAAAAAAAACATAAGGGGTAACACTGTCGTTTTTGGCCGAAATTTTGACCCCCTCCGATCTTCTTGAAACTCTGGATTCGGACAGAGGGCCACGAGACTTCGACCAGCGCGCAAAAATGGAGGCTCTAGACCCTTCCAGAGCCGAGATATCGGATGTCAAAGTTTTGACCTGAAAAAAAAACATAAGGGGTAACACTGTCGGTTTTGGCCGAAATTTTGACCCCCTCCGATCTTTTTGAAACTCTGGATTCTGACAGAGGGCCACGAGACTTCGACCAGCGCGCAAAAATGGAGGCTCTAGACCCTTCCAGAGCCGAGATATCGGATGTCAAAGTTTTGACCTGAAAAAAAAACATAAGGGGTAACACTGTCGTTTTTGGCCGAAATTTTGACCCCCTCCGATCTTCATGAAACTCTGGATTCTGACAGAGGGCCACGAGACTTCGACCAGCGCGCAAAAATGGAGGCTCTAGACCCTTCCAGAGCCGAGATATCGGATGTCAAAGTTTTGACCTGAAAAAAAAACATAAGGGGTAACACTGTCGTTTTTGGCCGAAATTTTGACCCCCTCAGATCTTCTTGAAACTCTGGATTCTGACAGAGGGCCACGAGACTTCGACCAGCGCGCAAAATTGGAGGCTCTAGACCCTTCCAGAGCCGAGATATCGGATGTCAAAGTTTTGACCCTGAAAAAAAAAACATAAGGGGTAACACTGTCGTTTTTGGCCAAAATTTTGACCCCCCTCCGATCTTCTTGAAACTCTGGATTCTGACAGAGGGCCACGAGACTTCGACCAGCGCGCAAAAATGGAGGCTCTAGACCCTTCCAGAGCCGAGATATCGGATGTCAAAGTTTTGACCCAAAAAAAAAACAAAAGGGGTAACACTGTCGTTTTTGGCCGAAATTTTGACCCCCTCCGATCTTCTTGAAACTCTGGATTCTGACAGAGGGCCACGAGACTTCGACCAGCGCGCAAAAATGGAGGCTCTAGACCCTTCCAGAGCCGAGATATCGGATGTCAAAGTTTTGACCCGAAAAAAAAACATAAGGGGTAACACTGTCGTTTTTGGCCGAAATTTTGACCCCCTCCGATCTTCTTGAAACTCTGGATTCTGACAGAGGGCCACGAGACTTCGACCAGCGCGCAAAAATGGAGGCTCTAGACCCTTCCAGAGCCGAGATATCGGATGTCAAAGTTTTGACCCGAAAAAAAAAACATAAGGGGTAACACTGTCGTTTTTGGCCGAAATTTTGACCCCCTCCGATATTCTTGAAACTCTGGATTCTGACAGAGGGCCACGAGACTTCGACCAGCACGCAAAAATGGAGGCTCTAGACCCTTCCAGAGCCGATATATCGGATGTCAAAGTTTTGACCTGAAAAAAAAAACATAAGGGGTAACACTGTCGTTTTTGGCCGAAATTTTGACCCCCTCCGATCTTCTTGAAACTCTGGATTCTGACAGAGGGCCACGAGACTTCAACCAGCGCGCAAAAATGGAGGCTCTAGACCCTTCCAGAGCCGAGATATCGGATGTCAAAGTTTTGACCTGAAAAAAAAACATAAGGGGTAACACTGTCGTTTTTGGCCGAAATTTTGACCCCCTCCGATCTTCTTGAAACTCTGGATTCTGACAGAGGGCCACGAGACTTCGACCAGCGCGCAAAAATGGAGGCTCTAGACCCTTCCAGAGCCGTGATATCGGATGTCAAAGTTTTGACCCGAAAAAAAAACATAAGGGGTAACACTGTCGTTTTTGGCCGAAATTTTGACCCCCTCCGATCTTCTTGAAACTCTGGATTCTGACAGAGGGCCACGAGACTTCGACCAGCGCGCAAAAATGGAGGCTCTAGACCCTTCCAGAGCCGAGATATCGGATGTCAAAGTTTTGACCCGAAAAAAAAACATAAGGGGTAACACTGTCATTTTTGGCCGAAATTTTGACCCCCTCCGATCTTTTTGAAACTCTGGATTCTGACAGAGGGCCACGAGACTTCGACCAGCGCGCAAAAATGGAGGCTCTAGACCCTTCCAGAGCCGAGATATCGGATGTCAAAGTTTTGACCCGAAAAAAAAAACATAAGGGGTAACACTGTCGTTTTTGGCCGAAATTTTGACCCCCTCCGATATTCTTGAAACTCTGGATTCTGACAGAGGGCCACGAGACTTCGACCAGCACGCAAAAATGGAGGCTCTAGACCCTTCCAGAGCCGAGATATCGGATGTCAAAGTTTTGACCTGAAAAAAAAAACATAAGGGGTAACACTGTCGTTTTTGGCCGAAATTTTGACCCCCTCCGATCTTCTTGAAACTCTGGATTCTGACAGAGGGCCACGAGACTTCGACCAGCGCGCAAAAATGGAGGCTCTAGACCCTTCCAGAGCCGAGATATCGGATGTCAAAGTTTTGACCCGAAAAAAAAAAACATAAGGGGTAACACTGTCGTTTTTGGCCGAAATTTTGACCCCCTCCGATCTTCTTGAAACTCTGGATTCAGACAGAGGGCCACGAGACTTCGACCAGCGCGCAAAAATGGAGGCTCTAGACCCTTCCAGAGCCGAGATATCGGATGTCAAAGTTTTGACCTGAAAAAAAAAAACATAAGGGGTAACACTGTCGTTTTTGGCCGAAATTTTGACCCCCTCAGATCTTCTTGAAACTCTGGATTCTGACAGAGGGCCACGAGACTTCAACCAGCGCGCAAAATTGGAGGCTCTAGACCCTTCCAGAGCCGAGATATCGGATGTCAAAGTTTTGACCTGAAAAAAAAAACATAAGGGGTAACACTGTCGTTTTTGGCCAAAATTTTGACCCCCTCCGATCTTCTTGAAACTCTGGATTCTGACAGAGGGCCACGAGACTTCGACCAGCGCGCAAAAATGGAGGCTCTAGACCCTTCCAGAGCCGAGATATCGGATGTCAAAGTTTTGACCCAAAAAAAAAACATAAGGGGTAACACTGTCGTTTTTGGCCGAAATTTTGACCCCCTCCGATCTTCTTGAAACTCTGGATTCTGACAGAGGGCCACGAGACTTCGACCAGCGCGCAAAAAATGGAGGCTCTAGACCCTTCCAGAGCCGAGATATCGGATGTCAAAGTTTTGACCCGAAAAAAAAAACATAAGGGGTAACACTGTCGTTTTTGGCCGAAATTTTGACCCCCTCCGATATTCTTGAAACTCTGGATTCTGACAGAGGGCCACGAGACTTCGACCAGCACGCAAAAATGGAGGCTCTAGACCCTTCCAGAGCCGAGATATCGGATGTCAAAGTTTTGACCTGAAAAAAAAAAAACATAAGGGGTAACACTGTCGTTTTTGGCCGAAATTTTGACCCCCTCCGATCTTCTTGAAACTCTGGATTCTGACAGAGGGCCACGAGACTTCGACCAGCGCGCAAAAATGGAGGCTCTAGACCCTTCCAGAGCCGAGATATCGGATGTCAAAGTTTTGACCCGAAAAAAAAAAAACATAAGGGGTAACACTGTCGTTTTTGGCCGAAATTTTGACCCCCTCCGATCTTCTTGAAACTCTGGATTCTGACAGAGGGCCACGAGACTTCGACCAGCGCGCAAAAATGGAGGCTCTAGACCCTTCCAGAGCCGAGATATCGGATGTCAAAGTTTTGACCTGAAAAAAAAAAACATAAGGGGTAACACTGTCGTTTTTGGCCGAAATTTTGACCCCCTCAGATCTTCTTGAAACTCTGGATTCTGACAGAGGGCCACGAGACTTCGACCAGCGCGCAAAATTGGAGGCTCTAGACCCTTCCAGAGCCGAGATATCGGATGTCAAAGTTTTGACCTGAAAAAAAAAACATAAGGGGTAACACTGTCGTTTTTGGCCAAAATTTTGACCCCCTCCGATCTTCTTGAAACTCTGGATTCTGACAGAGGGCCACGAGACTTCGACCAGCGCGCAAAAATGGAGGCTCTAGACCCTTCCAGAGCCGAAATATCGGATGTCAAAGTTTTGACCTGAAAAAAAAACATAAGGGGTAACACTGTCGTTTTTGGCCGAAATTTTGACCCCCTCCGATCTTCTTGAAACTCTGGATTCTGACAGAGGGCCACGAGACTTCGACCAGCGCGCAAAAATGGAGGCTCTAGACCCTTCCAGAGCCGAGATATCGGATGTCAAAGTTTTGACCTGAAAAAAAAAACATAAGGGGTAACACTGTCGTTTTTGGCCGAAATTTTGACCCCCTCCGATCTTCTTGAAACTCTGGATTCTGACAGAGGGCCACGAGACTTCGACCAGCGCGCAAAAATGGAGGCTCTAGACCCTTCCAGAGCCGAGATATCGGATGTCAAAGTTTTGACCCGAAAAAAAAAACATAAGGGGTAACACTGTCGTTTTTGGCCGAAATTTTGACCCCCTCCGATCTTCTTGAAACTCTGGATTCGGACAGAGGGCCACGAGACTTCGACCAGCGCGCAAAAATGGAGGCTCTAGACCCTTCCAGAGCCGAGATATCGGATGTCAAAGTTTTGACCTGAAAAAAAAACATAAGGGGTAACACTGTCGGTTTTGGCCGAAATTTTGACCCCCTCCGATCTTTTTGAAACTCTGGATTCTGACAGAGGGCCACGAGACTTCGACCAGCGCGCAAAAATGGAGGCTCTAGACCCTTCCAGAGCCGAGATATCGGATGTCAAAGTTTTGACCTGAAAAAAAAACATAAGGGGTAACACTGTCGTTTTTGGCCGAAATTTTGACCCCCTCCGATCTTCATGAAACTCTGGATTCTGACAGAGGGCCACGAGACTTCGACCAGCGCGCAAAAATGGAGGCTCTAGACCCTTCCAGAGCCGAGATATCGGATGTTAAAGTTTTGACCTGAAAAAAAAACATAAGGGGTAACACTGTCGTTTTTGGCCGAAATTTTGACCCCCTCAGATCTTCTTGAAACTCTGGATTCTGACAGAGGGCCACGAGACTTCGACCAGCGCGCAAAATTGGAGGCTCTAGACCCTTCCAGAGCCGAGATATCGGATGTCAAAGTTTTGACCTGAAAAAAAAAAACATAAGGGGTAACACTGTCGTTTTTGGCCAAAATTTTGACCCCCCTCCGATCTTCTTGAAACTCTGGATTCTGACAGAGGGCCACGAGACTTCGACCAGCGCGCAAAAATGGAGGCTCTAGACCCTTCCAGAGCCGAGATATCGGATGTCAAAGTTTTGACCCAAAAAAAAAACAAAAGGGGTAACACTGTCGTTTTTGGCCGAAATTTTGACCCCCTCCGATCTTCTTGAAACTCTGGATTCTGACAGAGGGCCACGAGACTTCGACCAGCGCGCAAAAATGGAGGCTCTAGACCCTTCCAGAGCCGAGATATCGGATGTCAAAGTTTTGACCCAGAAAAAAAACATAAGGGGTAACACTGTCGTTTTTGGCCGAAATTTTGACCCCCTCCGATCTTCTTGAAACTCTGGATTCTGACAGAGGGCCACGAGACTTCGACCAGCGCGCAAAAATGGAGGCTCTAGACCCTTCCAGAGCCGAGATATCGGATGTCAAAGTTTTGACCCGAAAAAAAAAACATAAGGGGTAACACTGTCGTTTTTGGCCGAAATTTTGACCCCCTCCGATATTCTTGAAACTCTGGATTCTGACAGAGGGCCACGAGACTTCGACCAGCACGCAAAAATGGAGGCTCTAGACCCTTCCAGAGCCGATATATCGGATGTCAAAGTTTTGACCTGAAAAAAAAAACATAAGGGGTAACACTGTCGTTTTTGGCCGAAATTTTGACCCCCTCCGATCTTCTTGAAACTCTGGATTCTGACAGAGGGCCACGAGACTTCAACCAGCGCGCAAAAATGGAGGCTCTAGACCCTTCCAGAGCCGAGATATCGGATGTCAAAGTTTTGACCTGAAAAAAAAACATAAGGGGTAACACTGTCGTTTTTGGCCGAAATTTTGACCCCCTCCGATCTTCTTGAAACTCTGGATTCTGACAGAGGGCCACGAGACTTCGACCAGCGCGCAAAAATGGAGGCTCTAGACCCTTCCAGAGCCGTGATATCGGATGTCAAAGTTTTGACCCGAAAAAAAAACATAAGGGGTAACACTGTCGTTTTTGGCCGAAATTTTGACCCCCTCCGATCTTCTTGAAACTCTGGATTCTGACAGAGGGCCACGAGACTTCGACCAGCGCGCAAAAATGGAGGCTCTAGACCCTTCCAGAGCCGAGATATCGGATGTCAAAGTTTTGACCCGAAAAAAAAAACATAAGGGGTAACACTGTCATTTTTGGCCGAAATTTTGACCCCCTCCGATCTTTTTGAAACTCTGGATTCTGACAGAGGGCCACGAGACTTCGACCAGCGCGCAAAAATGGAGGCTCTAGACCCTTCCAGAGCCGAGATATCGGATGTCAAAGTTTTGACCTGAAAAAAAAAACATAAGGGGTAACACTGTCGTTTTTGGCCGAAATTTTGACCCCCTCCGATCTTCTTGAAACTCTGGATTCTGACAGAGAGCCACGAGACTTCGACCAGCGCGCAAAAATGGAGGCTCTAGACCCTTCCAGAGCCGAGATATCGGATGTCAAAGTTTTGACCTGAAAAAAAAACATAAGGGGTAACACTGTCGTTTTTGGCCGAAATTTTGACCCCCTCCGATCTTCTTGAAACTCTGGATTCTGACAGAGGGCCACGAGACTTCGACCAGCGCGCAAAAATGGAGGCTCTAGACCCTTCCAGAGCCGAGATATCGGATGTCAAAGTTTTGACCTGAAAAAAAAACATAAGGGGTAACACTGTCGTTTTTGGCCGAAATTTTGACCCCCTCCGATCTTCTTGAAACTCTGGATTCTGACAGAGGGCCACGAGACTTCGACCAGCGCGCAAAAATGGAGGCTCTAGACCCTTCCAGAGCCGAGATATCGGATGTCAAAGTTTTGACCCGAAAAAAAAAACATAAGGGGTAACACTGTCGTTTTTGGCCGAAATTTTGACCCCCTCCGATCTTCTTGAAACTCTGGATTCGGACAGAGGGCCACGAGACTTCGACCAGCGCGCAAAAATGGAGGCTCTAGACCCTTCCAGAGCCGAGATATCGGATGTCAAAGTTTTGACCTGAAAAAAAAAACATAAGGGGTAACACTGTCGGTTTTGGCCGAAATTTTGACCCCCTCCGATCTTTTTGAAACTCTGGATTCTGACAGAGGGCCACGAGACTTCGACCAGCGCGCAAAAATGGAGGCTCTAGACCCTTCCAGAGCCGAGATATCGGATGTCAAAGTTTTGACCTGAAAAAAAAACATAAGGGGTAACACTGTCGTTTTTGGCCGAAATTTTGACCCCCTCCGATCTTCATGAAACTCTGGATTCTGACAGAGGGCCACGAGACTTCGACCAGCGCGCAAAAATGGAGGCTCTAGACCCTTCCAGAGCCGAGATATCGGATGTTAAAGTTTTGACCTGAAAAAAAAACATAAGGGGTAACACTGTCGTTTTTGGCCGAAATTTTGACCCCCTCAGATCTTCTTGAAACTCTGGATTCTGACAGAGGGCCACGAGACTTCGACCAGCGCGCAAAATTGGAGGCTCTAGACCCTTCCAGAGCCGAGATATCGGATGTCAAAGTTTTGACCTGAAAAAAAAAAACATAAGGGGTAACACTGTCGTTTTTGGCCAAAATTTTGACCCCCTCCGATCTTCTTGAAACTCTGGATTCTGACAGAGGGCCACGAGACTTCGACCAGCGCGCAAAAATGGAGGCTCTAGACCCTTCCAGAGCCGAGATATCGGATGTCAAAGTTTTGACCCAAAAAAAAAAACAAAAGGGGTAACACTGTCGTTTTTGGCCGAAATTTTGACCCCCTCCGATCTTCTTGAAACTCTGGATTCTGACAGAGGGCCACGAGACTTCGACCAGCGCGCAAAAATGGAGGCTCTAGACCCTTCCAGAGCCGAGATATCGGATGTCAAAGTTTTGACCCGAAAAAAAACATAAGGGGTAACACTGTCGTTTTTGGCCGAAATTTTGACCCCCTCCGATCTTCTTGAAACTCTGGATTCTGACAGAGGGCCACGAGACTTCGACCAGCGCGCAAAAATGGAGGCTCTAGACCCTTCCAGAGCCGAGATATCGGATGTCAAAGTTTTGACCCGAAAAAAAAACATAAGGGGTAACACTGTCGTTTTTGGCCGAAATTTTGACCCCCTCCGATATTCTTGAAACTCTGGATTCTGACAGAGGGCCACGAGACTTCGACCAGCACGCAAAAATGGAGGCTCTAGACCCTTCCAGAGCCGATATATCGGATGTCAAAGTTTTGACCTGAAAAAAAAAACATAAGGGGTAACACTGTCGTTTTTGGCCGAAATTTTGACCCCCTCCGATCTTCTTGAAACTCTGGATTCTGACAGAGGGCCACGAGACTTCAACCAGCGCGCAAAAATGGAGGCTCTAGACCCTTCCAGAGCCGAGATATCGGATGTCAAAGTTTTGACCTGAAAAAAAAACATAAGGGGTAACACTGTCGTTTTTGGCCGAAATTTTGACCCCCTCCGATCTTCTTGAAACTCTGGATTCTGACAGAGGGCCACGAGACTTCGACCAGCGCGCAAAAATGGAGGCTCTAGACCCTTCCAGAGCCGTGATATCGGATGTCAAAGTTTTGACCCGAAAAAAAAACATAAGGGGTAACACTGTCGTTTTTGGCCGAAATTTTGACCCCCTCCGATCTTCTTGAAACTCTGGATTCTGACAGAGGGCCACGAGACTTCGACCAGCGCGCAAAAATGGAGGCTCTAGACCCTTCCAGAGCCGAGATATCGGATGTCAAAGTTTTGACCCGAAAAAAAAACATAAGGGGTAACACTGTCATTTTTGGCCGAAATTTTGACCCCCTCCGATCTTTTTGAAACTCTGGATTCTGACAGAGGGCCACGAGACTTCGACCAGCGCGCAAAAATGGAGGCTCTAGACCCTTCCAGAGCCGAGATATCGGATGTCAAAGTTTTGACCCGAAAAAAAAAACATAAGGGGTAACACTGTCGTTTTTGGCCGAAATTTTGACCCCCTCCGATATTCTTGAAACTCTGGATTCTGACAGAGGGCCACGAGACTTCGACCAGCACGCAAAAATGGAGGCTCTAGACCCTTCCAGAGCCGAGATATCGGATGTCAAAGTTTTGACCTGAAAAAAAAAACATAAGGGGTAACACTGTCGTTTTTGGCCGAAATTTTGACCCCCTCCGATCTTCTTGAAACTCTGGATTCTGACAGAGGGCCACGAGACTTCGACCAGCGCGCAAAAATGGAGGCTCTAGACCCTTCCAGAGCCGAGATATCGGATGTCAAAGTTTTGACCCGAAAAAAAAAAAACATAAGGGGTAACACTGTCGTTTTTGGCCGAAATTTTGACCCCCTCCGATCTTCTTGAAACTCTGGATTCAGACAGAGGGCCACGAGACTTCGACCAGCGCGCAAAAATGGAGGCTCTAGACCCTTCCAGAGCCGAGATATCGGATGTCAAAGTTTTGACCTGAAAAAAAAAAACATAAGGGGTAACACTGTCGTTTTTGGCCGAAATTTTGACCCCCTCAGATCTTCTTGAAACTCTGGATTCTGACAGAGGGCCACGAGACTTCAACCAGCGCGCAAAATTGGAGGCTCTAGACCCTTCCAGAGCCGAGATATCGGATGTCAAAGTTTTGACCTGAAAAAAAAAAACATAAGGGGTAACACTGTCGTTTTTGGCCAAAATTTTGACCCCCTCCGATCTTCTTGAAACTCTGGATTCTGACAGAGGGCCACGAGACTTCGACCAGCGCGCAAAAATGGAGGCTCTAGACCCTTCCAGAGCCGAGATATCGGATGTCAAAGTTTTGACCCAAAAAAAAAACATAAGGGGTAACACTGTCGTTTTTGGCCGAAATTTTGACCCCCTCCGATCTTCTTGAAACTCTGGATTCTGACAGAGGGCCACGAGACTTCGACCAGCGCGCAAAAATGGAGGCTCTAGACCCTTCCAGAGCCGAGATATCGGATGTCAAAGTTTTGACCCGAAAAAAAAAACATAAGGGGTAACACTGTCGTTTTTGGCCGAAATTTTGACCCCCTCCGATATTCTTGAAACTCTGGATTCTGACAGAGGGCCACGAGACTTCGACCAGCACGCAAAAATGGAGGCTCTAGACCCTTCCAGAGCCGAGATATCGGATGTCAAAGTTTTGACCTGAAAAAAAAAAACATAAGGGGTAACACTGTCGTTTTTGGCCGAAATTTTGACCCCCTCCGATCTTCTTGAAACTCTGGATTCTGACAGAGGGCCACGAGACTTCGACCAGCGCGCAAAAATGGAGGCTCTAGACCCTTCCAGAGCCGAGATATCGGATGTCAAAGTTTTGACCCGAAAAAAAAAAACATAAGGGGTAACACTGTCGTTTTTGGCCGAAATTTTGACCCCCTCCGATCTTCTTGAAACTCTGGATTCTGACAGAGGGCCACGAGACTTCGACCAGCGCGCAAAAATGGAGGCTCTAGACCCTTCCAGAGCCGAGATATCGGATGTCAAAGTTTTGACCTGAAAAAAAAAAACATAAGGGGTAACACTGTCGTTTTTGGCCGAAATTTTGACCCCCTCAGATCTTCTTGAAACTCTGGATTCTGACAGAGGGCCACGAGACTTCGACCAGCGCGCAAAATTGGAGGCTCTAGACCCTTCCAGAGCCGAGATATCGGATGTCAAAGTTTTGACCTGAAAAAAAAAACATAAGGGGTAACACTGTCGTTTTTGGCCGAAATTTTGACCCCCTCCGATCTTCTTGAAACTCTGGATTCTGACAGAGGGCCACGAGACTTCGACCAGCGCGCAAAAATGGAGGCTCTAGACCCTTCCAGAGCCGAAATATCGGATGTCAAAGTTTTGACCTGAAAAAAAAAACATAAGGGGTAACACTGTCGTTTTTGGCCGAAATTTTGACCCCCTCCGATCTTCTTGAAACTCTGGATTCTGACAGAGGGCCACGAGACTTCGACCAGCGCGCAAAAATGGAGGCTCTAGACCCTTCCAGAGCCGAGATATCGGATGTCAAAGTTTTGACCTGAAAAAAAAACATAAGGGGTAACACTGTCGTTTTTGGCCGAAATTTTGACCCCCTCCGATCTTCTTGAAACTCTGGATTCTGACAGAGGGCCACGAGACTTCGACCAGCGCGCAAAAATGGAGGCTCTAGACCCTTCCAGAGCCGAGATATCGGATGTCAAAGTTTTGACCCTGAAAAAAAAAACATAAGGGGTAACACTGTCGTTTTTGGCCGAAATTTTGACCCCCTCCGATCTTCTTGAAACTCTGGATTCGGACAGAGGGCCACGAGACTTCGACCAGCGCGCAAAAATGGAGGCTCTAGACCCTTCCAGAGCCGAGATATCGGATGTCAAAGTTTTGACCTGAAAAAAAAACATAAGGGGTAACACTGTCGGTTTTGGCCGAAATTTTGACCCCCTCCGATCTTTTTGAAACTCTGGATTCTGACAGAGGGCCACGAGACTTCGACCAGCGCGCAAAAATGGAGGCTCTAGACCCTTCCAGAGCCGAGATATCGGATGTCAAAGTTTTGACCTGAAAAAAAAAACATAAGGGGTAACACTGTCGTTTTTGGCCGAAATTTTGACCCCCTCCGATCTTCATGAAACTCTGGATTCTGACAGAGGGCCACGAGACTTCGACCAGCGCGCAAAAATGGAGGCTCTAGACCA
>JBBNEX010000231.1:0-42069 GCA_038021265.1 Cyprinella venusta
TATCTCCTTACTAAATGTAGCATATATGATGCGGATGGGACACGGATACATGAAGAACAATCGAATTTCAACTCGCGTTTCATCGTGTTGTCATAGAATCCTGCCCCATTTTTCAATCACTTGGGGACCCATTTGGCGATAATTTTTCTGTTATTACTATTCAAGAAATTATTTCAGCGAATGGTTCAAGTTCAACTGAACCGGTTCAAGAATATCCTCCATATCTAACAAAAATGAGAATTTCTGATCACGAGTTCGAATCGTATGAATTTTTTACAATATTAAGTCATATTAATCGAGTTAAAAAAATAAATGAGGATATTATTCGAAATTCGTCTGATTGGAAATTAATAAAAAATTTGGGGAACTATTAAGGCGTATGCGCACACGTTTACCCCTGGGAATACGAAAGATTCCAGTCCCATTTCATTTTTTTAATAATACTTTTCGTAAGCAAACTGAATATTTTGTAACGGGGATATTTGATGACATACGAGCCGCTGATTTTGTGACCGTCCAAACCGACATAAAATATTCGTAAAAAATGGGATAAATACGTGAAGAAGATGGATGAAGTCTATTACGACGTCATCGGTAAAACTCACCTTATCAACTGGATATCTAACAACCCCGTAACTTATGCCTTTTATCTAGTTTCCACTCCAGAAACCTATTCAGTATCTGTTCTGCAGGCGTCTTGACGTAAGTCAAATTAATAAAATAGATTTCCAACGATCACGCTTGCGTATACAACCGGTTTTTGTATTTTTTCAAGCCAGATCATACACATTTATTGACGACCTAGCCGATTTGGTACAACAGGGACTGCCAACAGGTCAGCAAGTACCGATCATGTCTCGTCGCTACTCCAAAAACAACCATTCACGAGGTTTTATTTTGAACTCTCATATTAGGAAGGATTTAGATTCGCTTTTTCTTACTACGAAGAAATCGACGATGGAAAAGTTTCCTATCCAACTAGTTTTGTGACAAAAGGTTATTACGCGCACTTAATGATTTAGTTGTACTGACATCCATTCAAAATCTGCAAAAAGCATCAAAAGATTATAGTTTGTAAATGTATAATTAGTTATTTTCTATAAATATTCTACAACATGCAAAAATCATTTTAAGATGGCTCTTTCTGATCGAGTGAAACCATTCAACTTCTCCCCATAATTTTTTCCTAATTTATTGCAACAATAATATACCTGATAAATGGCTTCCAAACATTGTTTATGTAGTATAACTTGTCAATTGTGTCCAAATATTGGCATCGGGAAATAAATCCTAAGGTTGCTATTATTGACTTGGTGTTTGCTGTCAAATAGTTAATGGCTTAGAAAATAACCTGAATATATACCTAGTAGTTGATTAAAATCAAAGGTTTGAAGAAATTTTTTAATTTCTTCGCTATTCAAATCTGCTGACTGAATATTCAATTCTGTGATTGGTGTAACTTGACAATCAAATCTATTATTAAGTCGATTGCCCAAATCAAAGCTCAAATATTAAATATAAATTTATATATAGTGATACCTCGGCATAACGTACTTAATTCGTTCTAGGAGTAAGTCCTTTATGCGAAAAATCGTTATGCGGATCATGCTTTTTACTGAAATACAACAGCAAAAAAATTAATTTTACGTCAACATAAAAATTACAACCTCGATTTAGAGAAATTTTCTGTGTTGTTATCGATCTCATGACCGCATGGTAATTCATGACAAACACGCGCGCATTAGCGAAGTGATGGAATCTGATTTAGTTCATTGTTCGAAGCAAGGATCGTTATGCGAGATATCTATTAGCAAAAAAAAGTACATTATGCACAGCTCACGCTATCCAAGGAGTGCGTATTGCGAGGTATCGTTGTTTACTGTATTGATAAAAAAGTAAAATTGATGCGAAAATCGTATCTTTTTGCAAAATATATAATGGCATAAAAAATACTAGTTTGATTTGCAGTGAAATAATGGTATAATTTTAGGTTTTTAGCGGAGAAAAAAAGTGGAGAGAGTCAAAAGATGTATATTATGACCGAACTGTGTCATGTATGGAACTCCGCCGATTAAAATCGTATCAATAGACAAATGTAGGATATTGGTTATCAAAAAATATGGAAATAATTAAAATTTTAGTGTTTAGATAGCGCAATTAAAAATCAAGAGAGAGAGAGAGTAAAAGTATCGTAGACTCTCGGCTATTATATTATTTTTGCCTAACGCTTGTTGTTGTCATTTATTATTTTTGCCTAACGCTTGTTGTTGTCATTTATATTTATAATCAAAGATATAAATAAATTAACGTTGAAAATTCAGATCCAGTTTATCCATACGAAATTTTAAAATAAAAATCCTTGTTTACTTGGCCATTAATGAAGACCAAATGCCAAGAAAGAACGAAAATTAGGCTTTTTTTCTGATAATTTAATATTGCAGAAATGATAAGAGAGTGGCTGTTTTAATGGTTCAAAAATAACAAAAGTCAAAAGAGCAAAAATTTTAAGGTTTAAGCGGTTAATTTAGGTAATGTGGAAAAAAAAGGAGTAAAAAAATCTTTAAATCATTGATTGATGCAATGATTTAATAGTTGACAAATATTAGGTGCGAAATATACAGGGAAGTTCGAAAAAAAAATTCAAAATCAAAATCGACTGCAAATTCTCATTAATGCATCTGGTGGTGGGTCTAAATTTGGTATAAAAAGAGCATTATTAAGTAATCGATCATTTTAGGATATTTAATATGATTAAAAAATTTTGCAAAGAAATTTTTTTCGCAATTGGATCAATAAGATCGTTTTAAATAATGTAGCCATTTTATTTTGATTATCGTTATTTAAAAAGCATCAGACATTCAAATCCTGCAAATTAATATGCTCATTAGGCTCTGTATTGCATAAAGAAAGGCAGGAAAAGAAATGAACGAGAAACTTAATCGTCTTAAGTTTGAGATGCTTTCAGACAATAAAGATCTCGTAAAGAAAAAAAAAAGTTGAATTAATTATTTTTCGAAAGTTAGATTAAATATATTTCTTCAAAATAGAATTAAATAAGAGGAATTGTTTGGATAGTACGATATAAATATGATCTATTGTTGAAAATCGACCACGACAGATCAAGGGTGCGCAACCTGCAGCCTTTTAAATAATTTATTTTGATCTATACGAATTAAAGGCTTTATTAGACATGAAATAGTTTGTTTCTATAATTTAGGAAAAAACTTTTGATGAAATATGCACAATCTAATTTGACATGAATGAAAGCATTTTATACCAATATTTTAAATAATTTCCGGGATATACTTAAAAAAAACTTGCATAATATTTGGCCGCAGCCAAAAATCTTTTTAAAACTGCCGTCGGTAGCCAAAGTTTTACTCTCACATGCAATATGATGGTATGCTGGTTTACCTAAATAAAATACAAGTATTATATATTCTAATAATTTAAATATTTTGAATTAAATGATTTCCACTATAAATTACGAATATGATTGTGTCGGCCTAAAATTCATTTTTAAACACCATGTATCGATGTTCTACAAAATTATTGTCTATGCAACTAAAATGGCTGATTTTGCGAAACTTAGCACATCCTCAAAACTTTAACTCGATCAGTCAAAAATATTATGGACATGTAAACTATGATTTGCAAATTATGGGCAAGAATAAATTTTTTCTAAAAATATAACCCATTGACTTTTTGTAACAAAAAAAAATCTTTCATAATACCTTTTGTTGAACCATTCCAGAATTGGCATCCATGATTGATTTTGAAGTTCTATCAGTTCTTTTGGATTTGTAGAAAAAAATCTACATTATTTAGAACTTAATAACCTAAGTGTATCAGTATCCAAATATCCCATAATTTCGCGTATAAGAGAATGAATATCATGCTTCATAGGGTTATCTACAGCTGATGAAGATAATGAGGTCTGTTGTTATTTTACATTGATAACCATGCACATTGCGTACGAATTTATGAAATCTTTTGAAACTGCCATTCATGTGCAATTACAGCGGTGATCAATCTATTCCGATGAGATAATATATTTCCTTTAGGTGTTTTCAGCAAACGACCATCCAATGCGACAGCCCATTGAATCTCATTTTTTGGTTGTATTTTATTGATTTCTACGTTTTTATAAAATATTTTTATATTGTCTGCTAAAATTTAATATTCAAACCTCTCGATAATGAGCTCAGTATTCTCCGTCTCGACATTTTAACGCATGTCGTGAGCGAAATCTTTAAATTTTAAACTGACAATTTTTAAATATATGTTATTTTAACTTTCTTTGATCAAAATCGATATAGAAAGGTCATACAAGTTAAATCGCGCATAAAAATTAAACTTACAAGGTTGTTCGGAAAGTAATTTCGCTTTTTCCTAGTGCGGGGATTAATTTAATTTTTTTTGACCAACAGGACATCAAAATTGCATGATCCTGTCATATTTTAATAGACGGTATAAAAATTCTTGCATTGAGAAAGTTAGATCAGTTCTCTCAGTCTATTTTATTAGTGCGCCATAAAACATCGACATAAACAAACGACATTTTCGCCATATTTTACATTTTTTACTTTCACAAGGGTTAAAATGCATCTCAGGCAAGGAAAAAACTGTCAGCTGAATATGGAGAAAACGCATTAACAAAACGCCAGTGCTAAAAGTGGTTTAAGTTTCGATCTGGCAATCTTGACTTTAATGATGGATCACGTTCTGGAAGGTCAGTGGAAGCTAATGAGAACACAATAATGAATAATGAAACTAATTGATTTAGGCCGGCAAATGACAACTAGTGAGATCGCTGAGATATTGAATATATCTAATTCTACAGTCCACGATCATTTAAAATGGCTTGGTTTAGTTACAAAGCTCGATATATGGGTTGGTCGTTTTCTCATAAAAAATTTTTGTCGCCGTGCTGAAGCCTATTTTGTTGCTCATAAAGCGTCAACAAAATGATCCTTTTTGGAAACGTATCATCACTGGAAACTAGAAATATGGTGTCTACAAAAATGTTAGACGAAGAAGATTATTGGATTAAAAATGATGATGTGGCTTAAAGCACTCCAAAAGCGGATATCAATCAAAAAATGGTGATACTAACGGTTTGGTGGGATTTCAAGGGAATCGTTTATTTTTATTTCAACCAGAAAACAAAACAATAAATTCAGAAGCATATTGTCATCAGATGGACAAATTAAGTGATTCTCTGAGGAGAAAAAGGCCAGAATTGATCAATAGAAAAGGTGTATTGTCCCATCAAGATTATGCAAGACCTCATACAAGTATGGTAGCTCGCTAAAAGCTTTTACAGCTGTGACGGGATACATTGCCACACCCAACATATTCTCCAGACCTTGCACCTTCATTTTAGTTTTTCTTTCCGTCTCTTCAACATTTTTTAGATGGCAAAACCTTTACTAGAAATTAGAATATGAAAAGTCACCTAGATCGGTTTTTTGCCAGCAAAAACTATCAATTATATGATCGTGGAAAATGTTACTACCATAACGATAGAAAATCATATAGGATCAGAATTGACAGTAATTAGTTTGAAAAAATAGTTTTTTTCATATATAAAAATTTTTTTTTATTTTATTAAAAAAAAACAAATTTACTTTCCGAACAACTTGATAAATTTTTATTTTTTCTGGCTCAATCTGTTCTACTCTTGGCAAGTTTTGAATACATCAGATACTTTTAAGTAATTTTATTATTGATAAGGCTGGGTAAAAAAGAATCAATGACGTTTAGGTGTGGAAAGTAATTGTCTCTCAACAAATGCTCAAACCCCTCCGTGCCAGCCTTATGCAAAACAAATTTGTCTTTTTCCCTTTTGACTGACGCGCTTTGCAGATAAGCTCTTAGTAGACCTTTAATTATTGACATTTTTTCATTTACTTTTCTAGCGTCAGTGAATGAATATTCAAAATCACGAAACTGATATTGGCATAGCTTATCTCTAATCACGCACAGTGCGGAATTGTTAACTTGTTGATATCAAAAAAGATAAATATATAAGCTTTTAAACAGCAGTAAAGATTGTTTTGTTCCTTCAGTATTATTTATTAGTTTAGAAACAATTCATCCAAGACCAAAATTTCCAGTCTATCCTGCCAAAAATAATGTCTTTAACCGTTGTTTAAATCCTTCGTTTATCAGTACCGGCTTCCGAATGTTATTTGCAAAACCTATATATCCTATAAATTGCCCAGGACACTTGATCTACTTTGTCTCGTATTTGATTATCTTTACCAGAAATGACCGATCGATTTCCGTTGACGAAGAATTTTGACATCTTAATGTCTGAATAGACCCGATTGGCATTTTATTAAAATGATTTAGATCTACATTTTCGAATAAAACCACTTCGCTATTAATCTTTTTCATTTATCAGGATCAAAGGGTGTTCACAGCAATGGTAGAATTTTCCTTTAATCATTCACGCTGAGCTCTGTTCGTCTTTTTAAGCAAAGTTTAGATTTTTGTACACTTTGATTTTTAAAAATTTACTCTATGACCCGATAATTCACTTAATATTACTAAAGTGCCAAACATACTTTAGAAACGTAGTGTCGTTTCAACATCTTCGACTAAATTTACAATAATCGTTAATTTAATGGAGCTAAAAAAATCTTCGTATATTATTGTTTATTATTTTGACTAATATTTACCCCGTCTTAATAATAAACTATTGTTGAAATAGCCAACATATTACTTTTTAAAGCATTAGGTCTTCAATTGAAATAAACTTATGTTGGGACGTGTTGCAACCTTCTTAAGTATAATTTTTGGAAAATTTTAAAAATTTAAACAGTGATTAAAATTCAATACCCCCTCCCGAGCTATCTGTTATTTATTATAAACGCTCACAATTTTCTGACGCATTTTTTATTTGATTTTCGTGGTGTTGCGCGGCAAAATCTCTTTAAATATACAGTAATACCTCGCATAAAGTACTCCTCGCATAACGTTCGCTGCGCATAACTTATTTTTTTTTGCTTATTGATAACTCGCATAACGAACCTTGCTTCGCACAACTAACTAAATCAGATTCAACTATTTCGCTTAAGCACGCGTATTTGTTATGAAATAAGATTTTTTTTTTGATCGAACGATATTGACACACAAAATTGCTCAAATCCCAAGTTTTATTCTTTTTTGTCGACATACAAATTAATTCTTTTGATATTTTATTTAAGTACAAAGCACGCTTCGCATAACGTTCGTTTCGTATAACGTACTTACTCCTAGAACAAATTAAGTACGTTATGCGAGTTATCACTGTATATTTTGCAGTTTTTTTTTGAATATACAGCCAACAAAACATTGATATAATCAAATATTAATAAAAACAATTCTTTTCCTCGTCAGCTGGTTTCTGCATCTAACAAAATTAAATAAATGGTTATGCGCCACACCACAAATTTCGCCGACCGCATAAAATTTTTAGCCTCTCAAATTTTTAAACCAGCTATGTTCATATAACTAACTTAGACCATATTTTATTCCTTGGAGTCCCTAAAAGTAAGCATTTTTGATTCTAATTTCCAATAACTTGGATCTTGACTAAAGACTGTTTCACAGTATTTGATGATATCTGGGACCAGCAGAGAAGACCTAAGGTGCCATGAAAGATTCCCTGAGGCGGTTGGGAAAAATACAGTATTTGATGATAGCACATCATTGTGAGTCTATCTAGATTTATTTATATAAATGTCGTAATTACATTCTAGATTACGAAATAGAATTAGCAATCATTTAATTAAATATTATTTTACTTTATAGGTTTAAAGCAGCCTCTGATGATTTAATATTAATTATTCAAACAAAATATGGATCGATTCGTTTAATTTTCATGTGTGAGAAAGATAAGACAAATGAGAATCTAATAAAAACAGGACTTGCGCTTTCATTATTATCTATTCTATGTGAATTTATAGGTATATATGATGAAGACTAAGAAAATTGATTCATCATTTTGAGTGATCGCTTTGTCAGTCGGAAATCATCTGAGTATCCCGCTTATTCACTAAACCCTTGATATCCATAAAAAGTCATGGCAGATCGTTCGAGTGACTTATACATATTCATGTCATCAAAAACGTGCAAAATAATAAGTTTGCTAATAAATAAAAAATTATCACTTCCATATATGGCTATTTTATTGTTTGTTTGATTAAATTGCATCAAATTTGCATTAAAGTTAGGATTAGAACAGGTAGATGCGTAAATTCGAGTTTTAGGTGGCCTTTTAACTTAATTGAGCAGTAAACCCATAGTTTAATATTATAAATGACAGATTTTTGGCAAAAGTCAGAGGTTTTTTGTGAAATATAGCTCAATTCGTTCGAAGTCATGACTATTAGGTGGAGATGAGTCGTCTAAGCCATTTATAAAGGACTCTCAATTAATCAAAAATGGTAAAGTAATTCATAAAATTCATCATTAAAAGTGGGGGATTTTTTTCCAACTGGGTAGAAGATTGTTTCACTGTAGATCAGCTCGCTCTGCACCAGTCTGGAAAAATAAATTGGTGCACAAGTTAATTTGTTGGATTCAGTGCCCAGGTTGTGGTGCTCGTTCCTTCTAACAACTCGCTTGAAAGATAGAGATGACAGGCTCTGATAATTCTGGAAATATTTTTAACTTATCCGAATAAACACTCGCAGTGAGTTTGAACAAAAACTCCGCGATGCCGCCAATACCGTCCTTTCTCTGAACGAGTAATATAATAGGTTGTGTCATGATATAAAATTTTTTAACTCACTCTATAATTATTAACATTAAATTCAGTTTTGTTCAACAGTGCTAACTGTCGATGTTAAGAGACTAAGGACTCTTATAATTTACAAAGATAAGTGCAATTTTTAACCGCACAAAAATCCCATACAGTTTCAAGCAAATAATAATTTTATTCAAAAATATTTTATTTCATCAAAACAATACCAAAAATCAAAAAGTAGAGATAAAAATACTCAAGTTTTTTAACTGTATAGGATTTAAAATCATTAAACATGATTAGGTTTCGTGATCAAACATAAATATTATAATTCGTATATTTTCGTTAATAATCATTTTTTCCCTACTTTTGGCAATCACTTTACATCTATAAGCCAAAGTACAAATTAAGTAAATCAGGGAAATTACTTTCTCGTGGATCCAACAAAAACTTTAAAATCGAATTCTTTGATTGCCTGGAATTGCCTAAATGGCAGAATACCACCGAGGGTGCCACAATGATTTAAATTTTTTTATGTAGTGGGAAGAAATAGGTTAATGAGTATGTCTGTAAAATATTCTGGGGTTTCTACAATTTCCTTGCAGGAGGCAAGGGAAAAAATCAATGATTATATACTCAAGTGAAAGAATTATATTATAATTAATTCAAATAAATTTTTAAATGTTTCAATCAACACTAAAGGCTTGTTTGCAAATTACAGGGCTCACAAGAGGCTAATTCCCGGCTACCCCAAATTATTTTTAGATTTTAGCTATTGAAGGCTATATGAAGGGAATGAGGTCATAAAGTGTTATCAATAAAGGACCATCTTTGTAAAAGAATCATTGAAAATAGTCAAAGAAGTCAAAATGAGTAAAATTGAAATAAAAAAGTAAAAAAACTAATAAACTACTTGTACAGATAAACAGAGCCGTCAATCATGCCGGCTATGAGAGTCTTAGAGGAAGGCAGAAATCCGATATCAGTGCAAAATCCAGGAATTGTTCCGGAAAACGTAGGTCGAGATGCTTCTGAAGAAATTGGATTGATCATCATAGTTTCTTTCGTCTCAATACAGCTATTAGAAAGTCCTATGCGAGTTGAGCAAGAAATTCTATCATAACTATTTGCAAGACTGATTGAAGGAACGAGTATAGAAGATTTGTGTGGGGCTAAAACATCCCAATCCCTGATGTTACCATCAGTGCATGAAAAAAAAACACGTAAAGCCCCAGATATGTTAATATTGTAAATTCCGGTGCAAGAAACTGGCTCAATTGTGTAAACAGAGTAGATGGCTTCCTGCAGGCTAGTATCAAGGTTATAAACAGCAACTGGTTGGTTCGTGTTATTGTAAGAACATACAATTTCGCGATGATCGTTCGAATTAAAATTTAAACGGGAGATGGATTTATCGCAGGTTATGATAGATTTTATGGGTTTAGCGGTTAGTCGAAGATCCCAAAATTGTATAACACCTTGGTTGGTTCCAGCGATCACGTAGCAGCCATATGGATCTGATTCCAGGCTAGTTAAATATCCATAATATGGGGCGGAGAAACGAAGAGATGGCCTACATTTGGATTGACGGATATCAAAACCAAGCACAGATCCGTGTAAAGTTGCGGCCATCAGAATGGGGTCGGTATGTACGTTGTTGGCGGTTAGTTCCACCACAAATCCGTCCGTATTTAAATCAATTATGCATCGGTCGAATGGTTGTTTGGTATTATCTCCCGTGTTCAATCGCTGGCAATCAAATATTTGTATATCAGCATCATCTGAGGAGGAACAAGCGATTCGATGGAATCCATAATTAGGCTGATGAGATTCCAAACTGGCAATTGAGCTGATTCTACCTGACATTTGATTATAGACCAAATGAGAGACAAACTTCAAATTAGAAGTAGCAGGATCCATAGAGCCAGAGTCCCAAATTTTTACAGTGCAATCGTCACTAGCTGTTATAAACATCGTTGAGTCATCAAAAGAAATTATCCTATTTATGGCAGATTTATGAGGTTTAAATCGAGAAGTTAATGATAAAATACCGCCGGGATTTTTTGTTTTAAATTCGCTGAGCGTCCTTTTAGTTTTACTTCTAACACACTCGTGGGCATATTTGAAGGCCCAGTAAATGTTTTTGCGAGTTTCAATATTTTTTTCAAAGTTTATTTTACAATCAAGGATATTTTTTACTTCATAAGAGTAAAAAGAATCAACTCTCCCAGCGTGCTCCTTTTCTTCCGATTCAGTGATTAAAGATCTAGTAATGGAAGATTTCATAAAAATTTCATGAGTAGCGCTATATGTTTCGGCCTTAAATAGCTCAAGATCAGCGTTAACTGCTGTATCTATGCATGAACTAGTTGGCTTTAGATTCTCAGGGTCATCATTAGGAATTTCTAACATTCCAGATCCCTGGCGCACGTTTTTTATAGATTGAATATGTTCGGAGACCATCAATATTTTCTGAAGACCGGCTCGAGTCGATATTTCATGGGTTCTCAAAAATTGAAAATAAGAAGCTATATAATCGTCATTAACATCAAATAGAGCATCAATGTCCCATAACGGAGGAATTGATTCATTGTTTATAACCGATTGATTGTTCTGTAAATATTTTAGAAATCGACTGGCGGTGGTTCTTTTAAGCAGTGCTGCATAAATGGCACTTGGAATTGGACTAACCAGAGCTGACATAAGTGATTGACAATTGAGCCATACATTTAGCTGCATGGACATTTTAGTTGCTAAGAGTGGAGAAATTAGGGGTAAAATATTTGAATGGTAGCTTAGATTAGAACAGCTGCGAGCGATTAAACACAAGAATTTTGCGGATTCTCGGCGTAGTATTGGATTTGGGTTGATTAAATAAGGGACACTGCTGCGAACAAAATCAGTCTTTGTATCATCATCAAAATAGCCAGCTGATAAAAGAGCAGAAACAGATCTAAAAACGGAGTACACAACCCATTCGCATGAATCAATAAGGCCTTGGTGCAGAAATGGTGTAATTATTTTGACACTTTTCTTGCCTAATATGGACACAAGATCAGGTATAGTATCGTATAACGATTGTCTGGTCACCCAGTCGTTTTTGTTTAGAACGGAAAAAGAATACTTGCAAACCTCATCTCTGTTGTTGCGATCAAATGGTAAAATGGTATGAAGGATATTATTTATTTTGCGCATCGACTGCTCGATGTAAACATAACGAACAAAAGGTGATTCAGCTGCAAGAAACGATATACTCATTCCTTGAATAAATGTGTACAAAATTTCAAGTTCAGAATCTAAGCTCTCGACTAATCCATCCATTTTGCCGATGGAATTGTCGTCGACAAATTCCTTTATTAAAAAATGGAACCTGAGAGCTTCATGACAGATATCCGGAAAGACACGAACAAACTGAACTTTGACCAATAATGAATCGTCATTTTGAAGTTCACAAATTTTTGGGAATAAATAATCTATAAATAAATTTGATTCATCGATGTTATATATTTTAGTTACACAACGTAGAATCTTAACGGTATAACATGGCACAACTTGACGGACATCCTCTGATTTGTCAGCAACAAACCATAAAATATTTGGAATAATCCTATCAAGAACAATATCAGATGAAAGATGATTTGAAAACACCAAAAGGAGCCTCATGTGTTCAATTTTACTAATTTTATAACTCAAGTGATAAGAAGACGAGATGCACATGCTAACAGCTGTAAGTATGCCGGGGTCAGCGTCAACATAATTTCCGTTCCGGTATTGGTTGACTGCATTAGATATTATATTATTAATTTCCTCTTGGATACAAAATATTGCGAATTCTGGTAAAGTGTCAGAAGAGACAATTTGTAACGATAATTTATACAAATGTCTGAAACTTGTGGGAAAGATCGCATGTCCTTGAAATTTTTCGGCAGTTTGACGTATTTTAGGATCAATGTTTATCATATTAATTATTAAATCACGTATAAGCTCATTGTGAATGTTAGATTTTATCAATGAGCATATAGAGTCAAAACTTAGTTTAGTCTGCCAATAGCTGTACAGATCGGGTAATTTAAACAAAATTTTTCCATCGCTAAATATTTGAAAGAGCATGCACCCCAATGAAAATATGTCGGCGGATGGTAAAATACTAGCATTTTCAAAGACAAATTTTCCATCAACAACAGATAAGGTCGAAACTTTGCTTTCGAAAGTTCTAAGCGATTCAGTTGATAACATTGATTTTGAAGAGGAGGGCTGGATACGCTCAGGAGCAATATAACAAGAATTTCTTCCAGAAGTATCAAAAAAATAGCTAAAAGCGCTTATTAAGGTTTCTTCATATAAAATTTCGGGTTTTACTTGAAAGGTAAAATCAGTCAATACGACATATCCCCAAGATGTAAGGAGAATATTTTCCAGTTTAAGATCACCATGAACAGTGAACCTATGAAGGTATTTCAAGGCCTCTAGAATTTGGTAAACAATCCAGATTTTCTCTCCCTCGGTTAGGAAGGGTCTTGTACTGAGTCTATCAAATAAATTGATGTGCATGATTGGTCTTATAGCCACACACGCTTTAGGGGTGATAAATATATCACTGTAGGTCAAAATAAATGGTATTCTTTTAAAAACACGGAAAAATTGAATCAAATTATTAACTGAAGCATTTATACTATTAATATCAACTTCATTAAAGCAATAAACCTTGGCAATTACTTTTTGAGATTTTTGTTCTTTTAAATTAGTGTATTTTAGCAATAGAGTCTTGAGAAATCGATTTATCTTGACTTTTTCCAGTATTTCAAGTTCTTTAATATCTCTTATGCATGCCTCAACGCTTGTTGTTTGCGAAGATAGCGTCAAGGAGATGTTGCCCATCAAGGAAAATTATCCACTATCTTACGCATGCTTAGATATTTCTATGTTTAAATCTCTGCCAGTGATTATGATTAATCTTACTAGTTTTTTTGAACCTAAAAATAAAAAATAATGTATTGTAAACAATTTAATCCCAGGTGCTTCAATCTATTTTGCTTTAAAATAATAAAATAATGTTAAAACATGAATTTAACTAATTTTCATACATTTAGGTTAAATTTTTATCCTTAATCAATAAGTCTCAGTTATTTCTAACTTTTCCAACTTTTTTACTTATTTATAATTCTTTCCGGTATTTTATTAATAAAATATGCAAAAACATTTCTTAAGAAATTTATTTTTTTAAGGTGTCAATTATTACAATCCTTTAGTATAATGCACCACAATATCTAAAACTATTTCTCCTTTTCTTATTGAGTTTAACTTCACTACTTTATCTACTTTATATCGGCTCTTTATTTATCAATTTAAATTAAATTAAAAAAGTTGCACACTGTCAATTTTCGATTGCTGATAATGTCGTTTCTTAAAGAATATGTGCTACCTCCTATAACACCACCCTCTCCCTCACATTCTAATAAACTTTATTTGACTTATACTTGATAGCCTTTTACTCAATTTAGAATGATTGTCATTAAAATCATGATGATCTAATATTTATTTTTACTTATCAAAATGAATTCTCTTTAAGAATAATAAGTCTTAGATTATTAGTGGTTTGATGCCCTCGATTAAGGGTGTTACTAGTTGTAATTACAAAACTCTCTTATTATAGACATTATTTTAAGGAATTTAAGCAGAGTGTTTAGCATGCTTTATCTTTATAAAAAAAGGTTTTATGGTAAGTTTTACTCCTCAAAAAGTATGAGCAGCAATAGTAAGTATTATTGACATCTGTAGTAGGTCAACTCTGTCGGTTATTAAAAACGGAATCGATATCGATCAAAAATGTTAAATATTTAATAAAATAGCAATCTAGCATTATAAGTGATATTTTGACTTCCCATTTCATGATATAAGGTGTTTAGTTTATAAATCTACCACCATTACATCATTGAATTTTATTTATCCTAACTTCATCTAGCATGCTCCTTTTAATTTCCTATACAATAAAGAATTTTCAGGCTTATATTTTTTTATTAATTATTTTCATAACCAATAAAAATAAACATAACAATTCAATACCCATGTTTTTGTTTTAACGCATATTTCCTTCGTTAATTTTTAATTTTACTGCATGAATTCAGTCATGCTTTTCTATTTGTCTATGACTATTTGCACGCTTATATTTTATTAAAAATATGACCGAAAACATGATTCATGTTAATCAGGCGAGATTTTTTGATCAGTCATGAGTTGCTCTACAAGGCACTTAGAATTTGCACTCAAGCTATTAGGAGGCAAAAATAAGATGTTCAGCGGCGAATATATCCCAAAAAGGCAATAAACTCAAAACTGAAGAAATAAATTTATCGATTTTGTGCATCCTATACGGGCTCGCAGCCTCCTTATAATAAACACCTACCAGCTTAATAATTAAAAATTCCCTTAGATCAAACTCATTTAGCAGCGAATAAAAATAAAGAAGAATGATATCAAACAGGATTCTTTAGTGTTTGTTCAGTTGTAGCAACTTCGTTGCTAATTTACTTTAATGACATAGGTTAGAAAGTAAAGGATTGTAAAACGAGGCCTTCGAGGATCTATAAAGAATTAGAAATTATATTTTAAATATTAAAGTATCATTAACTAATCGGAAAAACCAGATTTTTGCTTGAACTACCGGATTTTTTTAGCCCCCGAGGAGACAGCCACATGATAATGGTAAAATTTATTAAGGAAAACTAATTTCACATGAAATAGATTTTCTAATTGTAATAAACGTGATAAGACTAAGGGTACTGCGCAAGGCATTTACATATAGATGTTACATAATTCCCCCTTTTTTATTTGAATTTTCTTCCACAGATATATTCGTCATAAGGTAGCTTTGGCTTGTTTCTTTCCCTTTGCAATATTCGTGGCTTTTCCTTAATATTTTCTTCTTTTTCCTCCATTCGGTTGGTTATTTCGTTTTTTGTTATTTTATCATCATCATTCTCAATCTTCCCTTTTCCATCAGTTGCGGTTTGAATTTCTTTATCATTTGGTTCATGATGTTGTAACTCTTGCTCTGGTGTCTCAGTCGCCTGTCTTAATCGAAGTTGGTCCGCGTGTTTTCGGACCTCTCGATCGCCTGTCTGCACTCGGTATGACAACTCTCCTGTTCTCCGAGCTATACTACCAGGTCGGTATCCCTCCATATTTTCATTTTTAACCCAAACAGGTTGATTTTCTGTAAACTCTCGATATTTGGAATTTCGATCGTGGTATTTTTCCTGTCTTGACACTGCCTTGTCAACATTTGTTCCGACTCGCGGCTTCAGATTATCAAATGATGTTCGAAGTTTCCTTCCTTGAAGTAGCTCAGCTGGTGTTCTTTGTGTAGTGCTCTGGATCAACATTCTGTACCAGAATAGAGTTGTAGCTAAGCGTGCCTTTTTTTCAGTTATATTTTCTAGTTTTCGGTACTTGTCTTTAATTGTGCGAACTGCTCGTTCTGCTAATCCATTTGAACGGGAATGGTAAGGAGTTGAAGTTATATGTTTTATTCCTTGTTTTTGGCAGAAGTTTTCGAATTCTCTAGATATAAATTGTCTTCCGTTATCTGTCACGATTCTTTGTGGTAATCCAAATCTGGCGATTGTTTCTTTAAGACAATTTAATATAGACTGTGAATCAATTACTTTTATCGGAAAAACTTCGACCCATTTTGAATAAGAGTCAATCATCACTAACCAGTTATCTCTATCTGGTGATTCAGCTAAATCAAGATGAACTCTTTCCCACGGTTCATTGGATGATCCCCAAGAATTAAGAGGGGTTTCTGGTACGTTTTGTGCGTGTTTTTGGCAATTTTCACAAGTATTAACGTATTTTTCTACATCTTGGTTGATGCCCGGCCACCACACATATTCTTTTGCCAACGCTTTCATGGCTCCGATTCCAGGATGGCCAGTATGTAAATATTTTAAGACCTCGTTTCTTAATATTGTTGGAATAATCATGAGCCCGTTCCATAAGAGCAAATTTTCTTCTTGTGATAATCCCATTCTACGATCATAATAATGGAGTAGTTCTTTATCCAGGAAACTGCGTTTTGGCCAACCTAATTTAATATATTTCTTGATTACAGACAGCATACTGTCATTTGATGTTCTTATCTGTAATATTTTTTTGTTTATTGGAAATATATCGTCAACCATGTTTACTTGTCTTTCATCGTTTAATTCCACCGGAACTGTGTGCTGGGGCATTCGTGATAGGCAATCTGCTACCATATTGCTTTTGCCTTCTCTGTACTTCACTCCATATTGAAATTGGCTTAAATACAACCACCAACGAGCTATTCTACCCGAAGCGGCTGCACCTAGCCCTTTTTTTTCACTAAATAAAGATTCTAGGGGCTTGTGGTCTGTAACTATAAGAAACTTCCTTCCATATAAATACAGATAGAATTTTTTTAAAGCAAATATTATTGCTAGTCCTTCCTTTTCGGTCGTTGAGTAATTTCTTTCTGTATTGGTTAGTGTTCTCGAAACGTAAAACACAGGTCGTTCTACCCCAGAATCGTCGATTTGTAGCAATACTCCTCCTATTCCTTCATTTGAAGCATCCGTGGCCATTATCGTTTCGTGCTTTTCGTTGAAATGTTTGAGGTTATTTTCAGCAGTGATTGTGGATTTTAATTCTTCAAATATTTTTGTATGCTTCTCTTCCCAATTCCATCTTGTATTTTTCTTTGTAAGATCATACAATAAGCGACATCTTGCGTGCAGATTTGGGATGAATTTTGAATGGTACGAAATCGATCCCAAGAAAGATTTTAATTGGCTCACGTTTTCAGGAATACTTTGGTTTTTTACAGATTTTAAATTTTCTTCCATGGGATAAATGCCAGATTTATCGATAACATGGCCCAGATACTGCACCTTATGTTGCATAAATCGGCACTTTTCTTCTCTTGGCGTTATATTATGTTCTCGCAACCGTTGAAGCACTTCTCTTAAATTTTGGATGTGTTCTTTGTCGTCTGAGCCGGAAACAATAATGTCGTCTAAGTATCCAATTGTTTTAGGAATTCCTCGCAGAACTTTGTCAATCATTTTTTGAAATATTGCAGGTGCCGACGCCAGCCCATACGGTAATCTGGTAAATCTATAAAATCCCATATGCGTGGAAATTCCGAGTAAGTTTTTAGCATCGTCTGTTACTGCCATTTGTGCATAGGCCTCTTTCAGGTCCAAGATTGTATATTTTTCCCCCCCTCGTATACGGTCGAGGACGTCCTCGAGCGTTGGCAACGGGTATGGTGGTACCATTACTAATGGATTTATTGTCTGTCTAAAATCGCCACAAATTCTAAGTGATCCGTTGCCCTTTTTTATAGCAACGGTTGGGCAAGCCCATAGACGGGAGTTTTCGCATTCGTCAACTTCTTCTAAAATTTTTTCATGTAATAATCTTTTTATCTCACTTTCAAACGCTGGTCTAAGAGCATATGGTACGCGACGATGTCTTGTAAGTTTAGGTTTCTCACAACCATCTACTTCGATTTCGGCTTTAAATCCTGTTATTGGACCGTTTTTTGATTTGAACACATCATTGTATTCTGCCAACATTTCGATCAGTATCTTGCTTGGATTTGTATAATCTTCACTTTCCATCTGGTTGCATGAGATATTTATATTTAGTGCTTCCATCCAATCTAATCCTAAGATTGGTGTATCGTTTCGCTCTGTTATCCATAGAGGTAATGTTTTTACTGTTTCTCCAACTTTGACTTGGACGTCACAGATACCGACCGTTCTTATCAATTGATTAGTATACCCTCTCAATGTTGGAGATTTACGGGTTATCGGCATTCCTATTTGCTTCCACATATTAGATCCAGCGCATGATATCATAGCACCTGAATCTATTTGCATCGTCACGTGTTTATTGTTGATCACCAATGGTAATTTGTATTTTTTATATTCTCTTATCAACTTTGGATCACGGTTAGGATTTTCGACACAATAAAGATCAAATAAATTAGCATTATTTTCTATCGTGTTAATTTTGTTTTTATTTTTGAGTGTTGCACGCCCATTCTTTAAACAGACTCTTGCGAAGTGTCCAGTCACTTGACATTCTCGACAGCGAGCTTGAAAGGCTTGACATTCGGTAGGTATTTTATGCTTTCTTCCTCCGCATCTAATGCAATCTTTTTCGGCGTCAATCCTCAGAATTCCTTTTCTGTGTTGTTTGATAGCTAAGACACTTTCTTCCTCTATCCCTTCGTAAGTTTTTTGATTTTTTTGTATATATTTTGCGTCTTGCATAGCCTCGTTCATTGTAATAGCTTCTGCAACTACTTCTTGTAAGGTAGCAGTGGTAGTTTTAAACTTCCTCAGAAGTTCTTGTTGAATATAGGGTTCATGTAGGCCCAATATGAATTGGTCTCTTATTCTTTCTTCTGCTCCATGACCAAATGCACAGTCGACTGATAACGCTTTGAGGTTGGCCACAAAATCCATTATATTCTCCGCCTCTTCTTTCTGTCGTTTTCCAAATACAAATCTCTGTACTAAAGGATTTGTTTTCCTGTCATGTTTTGATTCCATGAAGGCTAGTATTTCTTCGTAGGAAATGTCGGTGATATTGCAGTCGGCAAAATTTTCCAATATCATCTTAAAATGGATGTTGCCCACGTTGTTAAGTATTAAATCGCGTTTGATCTTCTCAAGTTCTTTTTCGTTAGCAGTAAAACTCTGTAAGCGTACAGCCAACTCGAAGCGTTGAACATATCTTCTCCAAATTTCGGACTTCTCGTCAAAGTTATCGAATTTAAATGTACGTATTAGTTGTTTGTCGTCGTTTTGCACTTTGTTTTCTTGATTTTTGTCCCTTGTCGCCATTTGTAATAAACGTGATAAGACTAAGGGTACTGCGCAAGGCATTTACATATAGATGTTACACTAATGAAGAAAAATTCTTGATTTTTGATTTTAATTGTAAAATCCTTGATAAATTCGTAGCATGGAGATTTTTACTAAAGATAATATATTGTAATTGAAAATAATAAAATCGAAATATCTTTGATCGTATTAAAATGGCCACTAATTAAATGAATATTCCAAATTTTTGAAATATTAGCTGATCTTAAGCTATTTATTGCAAAAAATTTTTAAAAAATCCATATTCGCATATTTTTTATTTTAACTAGAAACAAGAAGTGATTTGCCGTTAATTTTTTAAATTACTACGATTTTTATCGATTAGTAAGATTTAAAAATATATATATTAAAATTTCCATCACTAAATTATTCAATTTCCCTTAACTCAGGCTAATTAAATACAGTGATACCTCGCATAGCGCACTTAATTCGCTTTAGAAGTAAGTTTTTTATGCAAAACGATCGTAATACGAAGCATGCTTTGTACTAAAATACAATAACAAAAAAATTGAAACCTTGGTTTAGAGCAAGCTTTACGTTGATATCGTTCGATCTCAAGAATACATGGTAATTCATGAGAAACACGCGCGCTTAATCGAAATAATGGAATCTAATTTAGTTCATTGGGCGAAGCAAGGTTCTTTATGCGAGTTATCTATTAGCAAAAAAAAGAACGTTATGCGGAGCGCACGTTATCCGAGGAGTACATTATGCGAAGTATTACTGTATTATAATTTTTGGTAAACCGGTGCCAAATTTATTTCTATTTTAACATGTGAAGATTCGCGTATTAGGTATTTACGAGACAGAGCTGTTTATTACTGCACGCATGCAGTTTATTTCGTGCAACTTAAATGGTCAAGTTTGATATTATTTTCTCTTTCTCGCAGGGATATATCATTCCAGGCATGTATATGATTGAGTACAGATGTGGATTGGCTGCTCTCGCAATTTTTCTTTTCTTTTTTCAGAAATGATCCAACTTTTCAACATCACGTTGCGATTTCTTTTCCTTTTCTGATCAAATCAAAATCGTTCATTAGTATATGGATTTTTCCTCATCGTTCACGACCGAGAGTTTGCAGATTCCTGGCCTAGATTATAAGTATTTTTAACCAAGCTCGGAAATTCAGGTAAACCCTATTTTTGATTTTTCTTTTTTAATTGCTTCCCTAGAGTCTAAGCAATTGGTCAATAGACAAAAATAAAATTTATCACATTTAGTAAATCCATCTCAAACACGTTCAGTTGGAATATGAAAAATCTCTTGGCCCAAAAAAGTTCCTCTGAGAACCAATCCTCACCCGGCAGGGTTGCTCTTTCTTTGAGCTAGGGTAGGATGAGTTTTGGCATAATGGCATTGACTGATAGCCAGGCGCCTCAATCGTCGGTAATCATGTATATAGTTAATTATAAAAAATTAAAAATAAAAAAAATAAAAAATATGGGCTGTTATCAAGTTGAAATACATACATATTTACGAAAATATTTTTACTTAAAACGATTAATACCCCGGACGATGGGCAGAGTTAGAATCTTCATGCGAAGTCATAAGCATTTGACATGTAGTTTTTCATCCTAAAATAATGAGTGTTGTTTAACTGATAAGGGCATGTCAAAATCTAAATATAATTTTATTGGGAAAAATTAAAAGTCCCACTTTATAGTGGATGATTTGAGCATTCATTAACATCGGTAATGACAGCAGATTATGGCTTTATCGAGAGGGAATTTTACATCCTTTGGCCAATTTTAGTTATTTATTAACGATCTAGTAAACTTAATAATTAAGAGGACCGCGTTTAATCATCAATGTACATGTGGTGGGAAAAAAAAAGCAAATAAATTTTTATTAGATAAATCGATGCAATTAAGGTCGAAAAGGTTTATGCATGTTATATGGCAGAAAAAAGTCAAAAGTAGTTAAATAATTTTGTTTTTTTCAAAGTTATTTTGTTGTATTTCGTGACAGCCATTCCGATATGTCTTGCTGATCACGTAAGAGCCAAGCATTTCGGATTCGAAGTGATTCTAAGGCTTGAAGAAGACTTCTATCAAGTTCAGGGCCAAGGTTTTCTTTAAAGAAATTATGTGCTTCATCGTGATATTTAATGTCAAATAAGCTCGAGATTGAATCTTTATAAAGTCTCGATAGGACAGATTTATGCTGAAAACGTTTTTTTATTTCTGAAAAGTTTTCTTTTAAATAATTCCAAGCAATCTGAGACGACATAGGACACCTTCCGAGGGCGGTAAAAATGAAACGTCCATCTTGAGTCTTAACGCTTTCCTGGACTAATTTATAAAAAATACATCAAATGAAAATTCACACAGCTGCTTAACCAGAGATGGATCCCGCACGCCAGACATGCCCATAATCAGATCCATTTTCTCTTCTGTCTCTGTCGTAGACTTGAAATGACAAATGAGTTTTGAAAATAGAGAGGACTCGGCAAAACCGGCACGGAACATTTGTATTCGAAGATCAGGCTTAACTGGCAGACTGCCATCCATGTATCCAGGTAGCCATGATCTTATAGTTTTCCCAACATCCTCATCTGTGGACCATAATAAAGACAGAAGAGCACAGATAAGTTTGATAGTCTCCTTCGATTTTATACCTTTACAATCATGCGTGAGTCCAAATGTATCCAATACAGGTTTACAGATATTATTACAAAGTTTCTTAAACCGTCCAACATCTTCAGATGAATTGGTAGAATAATGAAGTAACGTTAAAATTGAATCGAGAGATGATACAATATAACGCCATACTTCTTCATCCCTCTCTCCAGAAGCAACAAAACACAAAATAATATCTAGATATTTTGATGTGGGGACTTTGCCAGAGCGTGAGAAAGAAAAATAGTCAGTAAGTAAGCCAAGCCGCTCGTCCATTGAAATTTTGCTAAGATTCAATAATATCAAAGATAGCATTTCGGGCGAATACAAAGTACGATAAAAGGCATGTCGGTCTGGGTTAAGCTTTGGTCAAGAGATATCGTTACATAGACATAACCAGGATTTGATTTTATTGGTATTTCCAATTTCTTATGAGTGGTGTCGAAGAGGAAGTATTCGCCTTTTTCTTTCGTTGTTCCCTCAACATGCACTCTAATTGGAACTACCCATAATTTTTCTTCATCTTAATATAAATTTAGATCTAACCTGATTGTGTAGAAGGCAATAAAATAAAGCGAGACTGTTTAAGGGATAATTCGAGCGTATTGTCATGCTAAGTGTAAGAAAAACATTCAACCAGCTTGAATGAAACTTCAATAATTGGATATCCCATTTTCTTGGTGTAAGAGCGCATAATGTTAGACACGGACTTTCCGGTTCGTAAACTAAGAGCTTCCCATAGGTCCTCTAATGTTAGAAAAAAGAGTGACCAGTTGTAACATTTTGATACTTGAATGTATTAAAGTATCTATGAAGGCCATCAGCGAAGGACTATGAGTGATAATAAGGCTTTAACCTCTTCTCCCACATAATGATACATCATGTTGATGATCGAAGCACCTTTACTATAGGTTATGGCATCAAAGATCTCATCTATTTCTGCCGGACGATTGATCTCGACCTCGATAGGATGACTGGATATTTTTTATATTCTATACCTATTTTTGAGCGCATCCAGCTCCATAGAAGTGCAATAATTAGAAATCATGAACGATTTCCAAACTTTTGAGTTTGGAAAAACCTTGTCAACAGAAAAATATTCGATCCAATTAGCGAACCCCTCGTTAAGCCACAAGTCCGTCCACCATATCTGCATAACTAGATAACAAGATAAATACCATAGTGACTAAGTTACCAAACCACTGGTGTGCGAGTTCGTGAGCTATAAATTATGTGCATGTCATACCAATCACAAGGTTGACATTTTCAATTGTTTTGGACGAAGAGTTAGATTCGCTAACCAGTAATAAATCCTCTCTAAAGGTAACAAGTCCCAATTTTCCATGGCGCCTGTTGGTTAACATGATGATGAACCGAAAGCATTGTCTGGAATGGCGATTAAATCAAGCTTAGGAAGAGGATAGGGAATTTTAAAGTATTTGTTGTAAAATTCTATCAATTTTGATCCAGCCTAAATTATCTCAACTCGCAAACTTTAAGAGCGTGAAACCCGTTCTCTATTTTATGAACAGGAGTATAGACAGATATTTTTACGCCTGACTGAGTTACTGTTGAGAGACAGTCAAAGTCTCCAAGCACAAAAGCTACCAAATATGTTGACATTTTTGGCGTCGTATCAAATTTGTATGCTACTAAGCCATCTGTTCGAGGTGTTTGAGATATTAGAACCTACAAATAATTCATCGCCTATACAGTATTAGACAGGGCTGTAACTTGGGGCAAATATACGAGGGTCAGTTGAAAAGTGGCTTTATAACAAGGTTCATCGAAAGAAGGAAACGCTCGGCAAGCGTAGTTGGCCTATAATAATAGTTTTTAATATTACCTCAAACTGAGTGACTAAACACCTGTGCTTTAAATTTCCCGAGTCGGTGTACGTAGACAGATAAAGACCACACATATCAGTTGCCACATTTCCATCAAAATTAGTTCTTAATTCTGCCAAACCCTTTGATAAAGGTTGGTCGAATTTTATCTCACATATGCAGTCATGCTCTCTGTAATTTATTTTTGAGGGTTTTAATGCTGATTTTTAGTGTTATAAAATTACAAACTCCATCTTTATAGAATTCAGTTTGCGTCAAATTCAGTCTGACGTTATTCAAGATGATACTATCAGTCTCCTCAATAACCTGCAAATGGATTCAAAGTCGATACCTTGATTGAGATTTTAACTGCACCCTGGAAAGTCAGGGTCTCGATATTTGGTGTGATTTCCAAATCATAGTGAATCGGAAATATATTGCCGGGTAGTCTGAAGGCGTTTTCAACGTTTGACTTCATTTAATTTATATTTGCGACTGCGTGAATTTACAAGAAACAAGTGATTTATAATTATTCAAGCATTTTTTATTATATCACTGAGATAAAACCCGATAAGCCTTATGCATAGCACATCAGATCTTACTAATTCATAAATATTGTTTTTTGACTTTCAATAGCAACATTCAAAAAGATTACCGCTATTTCACAATTCAAACATCGTTTATCTTTTACATTATTTAAGTTTTTTCAGACATTTACCATATGATCTAGACTTTAAAACAATTGAGACCAGATAACTTGACAACGGATAACTACACAAAACACTTGAATCAAAAAAATTTTAATGTTCTGTAGTTAGGGCATTTTCATTTTCCGACTATACCTTCGTTCTTAATTTCTCCTTATGAACCCAATCCTGCTAGCTGAGCATCCAGACGTTTAAATGCATCGATAAATGAATTTAATGTATCTAAAAAATTCAATCGCCTTGGAAGTTTAATTTTTTCTTTTCAATGATGAATTCTTACCAAAATATCTAAAAAAATCAGTTTTAAAATGTAAGATCACATAAAAATAATGTGTTTTAAAAGAATATTTGATCACAATGCTTTTTTTTGTATTTTTTTAAAGCATCCAATATCCAATTAAACATTTTGACCGTGATATATTAAACAGAGAATTTAATTTTATGACCGCCACATGAAACTTAATTGTTTTCGGCTTAAACAACCAGGAAGGAAATTGAATTCGCGCTTAATTTTTGATTGCATTTAGTATTTTTCGTGTAAACACACTTTTTTCAACCATCATCGTCACGATAGATTTATTAAAATAAAATTTTAAAGTATCATGATGCAACAAGCTTTGTTACCGTATTTAAGATGAGATAAGTTTTCCTGACATCTATTTTACAAAAATTTAATCAACTTTACTCATTTAAGACTGAAAACTTTAAAATTCTTATTCCTTGCTCTAAATTTGAAACAAGTATTTTTTGTATTCATCCTTAATTGACATTTGAGAGTAATTTTCGCAAGCACTAAGTTTGCTCACATCTAATTTCTATCATTTTATATAATATGAAAACATTCTAATTTTATTTAACCATTTAATTCTTTTGATCAGATTGATAAAGATTTTCTGAAGATGTTTTTTCAATTATTTATTTAAGAAAATGAATATCAGAAAATGATGAAAACCTAAGACATATAAAAGCCACTTTTTTTAAAAAAGATCCTCAAAATATGAAATGGGTTAATTTTTTGAGACCTTGCTTGAAAAACCGTTTAAAAGTAAAATGTTAATGCTAGTTCGGTAGCACCTGATGTCGTATCAAAATCGAAAAAATAAATCGATTTCGATAGTTATTTGAGTTCATAACAGAATTAATTGGACTTTAAAATAATTTGATAATTAAACAAAATGTTTTATATTGTTATGAACAGCTGATTCGGTCTCTAATGTGGTTTTGTAGGACTGGGCACTAGAAAAATATTTTAAACTAGAAAAAGTAAGCTAGTCTATTTAATATACTCCGTCACTTTTTTCACAGAAAAAATTTTTGTCCTTAATTTAATTAAATATTTTGTAAACAAAATAAAAGTACACTTTAAGGATTAAATATTTTGTGACAGATTTGTTCATTATAGATTAATCAAATACGTTATACTTCAACATCATCATGATTAATTAGTAATTTTTAGATAAGTTTAAATTCTTTTGAGCTACAAGAGCCAATTTTTATCTCAGATATCACATTTTGATCAATATCATCAAAAACTATAGAGAATTTGCTTAAAATGACGTTGTCTGGTAACTGGTTTGGTGGTATTTTTTATATATTCTATTTAAACATCTGTATAGGGCTTATTAAAACAGTTTTTGAAGATTTTTATGGAATCTCAATGTTGAAAAGGCTGTTGAGTCATAAATGTAAAATACTAATTAGCTTAATTAATCAACGATTTTCAACGATGGCATGCTTTGTAATGGATGCACAACACTAAATATATTTTTTAAAATAAAATTCCGAACACAACGTCATTGCTTTCAGTAATATCACAATCAATATTTGAACCAACGTTCTTTATCAATGAATCAATCTTAGCATTCTTATAAAAAATTTTTTTGAATTGATCGATTAAAAATCAAAAAACATTGAGCGAATTTGGAGTTGGTGAATTTGAGAAAATAAAAAATGATAAATCAGGAAGTTTTTAGTGCAAATATTAAATTAATATTAAGAAGCGTTTTTCGATTTTGAACAGATCGTTCACTAAGACTCCATATTTATTAAGTTATTTATTAGCAACATTCCTCTGATGGCACTTGTGACAACAACAAAAATACAATGTTTATTAGTTGTTGTCGGCCTTTTTTTTAGCAATTCTCTCCTGAACTTTTCAATAGCTACAAAATAAAACAACTAAATTTCCATTTTTTACTGATAATATCTCCTAAGTCCACCAAATAAAGGTATCAGTTTATTTATGCATCACATATTCGAAGAAAATTATAATATTCCCAAAAACAGAGGCTGAACCAAAATTGACGGGTGACCTATAGTACAGAGCTGCTCCGAATATGAGGTCAAACTTTATATTATTATTTTAACAATTCAAAACATAATAGGCGGTCAATTTTTAAAAATCATGGTATATTACTCAAACAATAGGACATAATCATATTTGGTAACTCTTAAATTAATGGCCATGAACTTCCGTCAGACACCAAATTTTAAGCAAAAATTTTATTTTATGGAGAATTCAGCTGTTAATAAAACTAATTACTTAATTTAATTATGATAATTTTTATACTTTCAACAAAAACGAGGCGTTCCATAAATTTTACAAGATTTTACCACGGAATGTTGAGTAATTCAAAAAATCCGCAGCTGAAAATCGAGAACCGTATTTTGAAGTATTAATAGATGATAAAAGAAATGTTTATCTCCAAATTAATATTAAGAGCTTTTTAAATGCTAGAAATAAGATTAATTTTGATAATTAATATTAAAATACATTTGGTAATAGTTTTTAGAAATTTTAATGCATCAAACAACTATTGGCTATCAATAGTAGCTTAATAATTACAAACAAAATAATTTATTTCCAATATGCTGAAAATTCTTTAAGACCCGTATATGGAGTTCTTAACAATTCTAATACCCATCAACGATCTTGTTAAGTTATTGAAAAAAGCTCCTTATCGATGGACGAAATTACATTTTTTACCCTTTAATTATGCGATTTTATATTTAAATTACACAAAAAAAGTTATAATCTTTCAAATAATAAATTGAACTTAAATAAAACTAATCAACTGATTTATATTGCCCGTTTTCGTGAATGCCCTCTGCATCAACACCTTATTTATCAATAAATCCATAAACCCTCGAATATGTTATATGTCCTTTTATTCACGTCACTGTTTGTTTTTTTCGGCCAGAAATGATTTTATTACCTAATACTTCATGTGAAAGTGGATTCTATCAATCTTCGCTTAAAAAATTTAGAAAAGGGTCTGGGGACACATTCCCTAGTAATGCTCTATCAAATAGATCTAAATTTTTTGTAAAATTAAAATGATTGTATTACTCTGAAGCAAGTAAACTTTTTTACCCATAAGATTAAATAATTCTAATATTCCCTACGACAACAATTATTAATGCTTATTTTAATTGTCGAATTGAATATTGTAACTTATTTTCTTATTCATACAACTTTTTCTCTTAATTAAGGAATTATCGAATTTATCTCGCAACAATTTTCGGATCAATCAATTTTAAAATAGTATTTGATGTGGTAAATGGACAGTAATTATTAATATTGAGATTATAAAATAACTAATTGAGTGTTTTCCAATGTGGAATGCACTGCCCACGGGTGGGTAATTTGATTTCAACTAGAGGCAATTTAATTTCAACAGGGGCAATTTTAACAAGATTGATTAATTAAAATATTAATTCAAGCCCGGATCAGCGACGTAGACATTTTATAAAATTTTTGGTGTTGAATGGCACAAAAACGGTCAGGAAACACTAAATAGTGCAACAAAATGGTATCTTATAGCGCATATCTAATAATAAATGAGAATGGATATTTTATTATTTTTTCCTTGCAGACATGTTATTTTAAACTTCAGCATCTATTTAGACTAAAATACAACCATTATTAGCTTTTTTTTCTTATTGACCATGTATCGTTTATCAAAGTGTAAGATATTCTGTATAAGTAGCCCATTTAAAGAATGATTTATAGATGATGATATTTTTGTCACTAGAATTGTAGTTATTTTTATATAATTATTAAATATTCCTTTAGATACAAAAATTTAGCCTTACCAACACACATAGTTTATGAGTCTTGGCAATATCCTCTTTTTCATGTTTCATTTTTCTATCACATGATAATAGATTCAGCGTTTTTCAAATTAAAAATAGTAAATCTTAATATCTTTAAATTGGCTAACGATTTACATGACCAATTGTCACGCATGGTCGGTAAATTGCGCGGAAATAAATTCAAAGTTTATATTAAAAGTGTGCATTTTAAAAATCGAAAAAATTGAACCGTCTCACTTCTAACAGGTTTAAAAGATACAATGGTTATCGATTTTTTAATTTTCAAAATTATACTTTTGAACTAAGCAAAAATTAAATAAAAAAATGATTCCCATTATTTTATGTGAGCTTTATCAATCAACCAAAGTTGAAAAATTGTTCGTAAGATTCAACGGCTTTGTTGCGCGAGGTTCAATGACAAGATGCACAAGAATCAGTGAAAAATCCGGTATAAATAAAATTTTGTAAATTTATTGGATAAAATCAAAGAAGATCTAAAATTAATCATTTTTTTGGGCAATAAAGATAAAATATTGCGGAAGATTATCGAATAATAATAATTTAATTTTTATTCGATAATATTCTGTGAAATCCATTGAGAAATATCTATCTGATCTCGTTTGAGCCATGATTGTCGTATTTTTATGTATTCGAGAGCTTGCAAAAGACAGACATCAAGTTCCGGACCCAGGTTATTATGAAAAAATTTTTTTGCCTCATTGTGTTGTTTGATAGTGAAGAAGCTCATAGTTAAATCAGTGTAAACTTTTTTTAAAAATGTTTGGTGGGAACAAAATTTTTTAAGTTGAACAAAGTTACGTGTTAGGAAATTCCAGGCTGTTTGACACGAATAAGGAAAGCTTCCTAGAGAGCTAAAAATAAGACGAGCCTCCTGAGGTTTGATGCATTCCTGCACTTACGCATTAAGCTTACATCTATTGAGAATTCACAGAGTTGATTGACGAGACTAGAATCTTGCAGACCAGACATCCCTTTAATCAGATCCATTTTTCTTCAGTGTCTGTTGTTGACATAAAACGATCGATCAGCTTATTAAAAAGAGATGGTTCAGCGAAACCGGCATAAAACATTGCAAAACGAAGATCTGGCTTAACTTTCAGTCTATTATCCAAGAATCCGGGTATCCATGATCTCAGAACTTTTCCAACACCCTTCTCGTCTGTGGCCCACATTAAAGACACAAGTGCACAGATAAGTTTTATTGTCTCATTCGATGTTAAACCTTTACAATCATGTGTAAGTCCGTATGTATCCAAGACCGGTTTACAGATACTGTTACAAAATTTCTTAAATAGTCTAACATCTTCAGATGATTTTCTAGAATAATGTAGAAGCGTTAGTATAGAATCAAGAGAGGATACAATAAAACTCCAACTTCTTCATTCCATTCCTCAGAAGATACAAAAAACAAAATAATATCTAGATATTTGGTTGTGGAGACTTTGCCAGAGCGTGCAAATGAAAAATAGTCAGTTAGCAAGCCAAGCCGTTCATTGATTGAGAGTTTTTTAAGGTTTGATAATATCGAAGATAGCATATCAGGTGAATATAACGAGCGGTAAAATGCATGTCTGTCTGGGTTAAGCTTTGTTAACAGGTTTCGTTACATAGACATATTCAGGGGTAGATTTTATCGATATCTCTAATATCTTACTATCAGTGTCGAATAAAAAGCATTCTTGTTTTGCCTCACGTTTCCCATTAACATTAACTGTGATTGGAATTACCCATAGTTGTTTTTCTTTTTGATTTAAATTCAGTTGATACCTGACTGAGCATTATCCAATAGTACAAAGCGAGACTGCTTAAGGAATAACTCCAGTGTTGCTCCACGCTAAAAGTGATAGGCAAAAATAAACCAGCCTTGATCTGACTTCCACAATTGGATATCCCATTTTCTCTGTAAAGGAACGCATGATTACAGATATGGGTTTCCCAGTGTGCCAACTGATTGCTTCCCATAGATCCTCTTATGTTAAAGAATCATGTGACCAGTTGAGACGTTTCGATACTTGAATTTATCGAAGTATCTACGGAGGCCATCAGCAAAGGACTATTAGTGATTTTTAAACGGGTACATCATCTCCGACATAATGATACATCATGTTGATGATCGAAGCACCTTTGCTGTAGGTAATAGCATCGAATATCTCATCTATTTCAGCCGGTCGCTTAATCTTCACCTCAATAGGATGACTAGTGCTTTTAATATTCTATACCTATTTTTGAGGGCATCCAACTCCATAGAATTGCAGTAATTAGAAATCATGAAGGATTTCCAGACTTTTGAGTCGGGAAATATTTTATCAATCGAGAGATATTCTATCCAATTAGCAAGGCCCTCGTTAAGCCACAAGTCTGTCCACCAATTCTAACAGTCTTTCCTTTAATTTCCTACCATAGTAACTAAGTTTCCAAACCATTGGTGAGCAAGTTCATGAGCTATAAATTAGCGACGTATATGACCAATTACTAGGTTAACTTTGTCAACTGTTTGATTGGAAGAATGAGAAGTGCTAAGTAATAAACAATCATCTCTGAAAGTTATCAATCCCCAATTCTCCATCGCGCCTATTGTTATAACCCATTTTTACTGAAACCACAATCAGGAATGGCAATCAAATCAATTTTTGCAAGCGGATACGGGATGTAAAAATACTCATTATAAAATTCTATCAATTTTGTTCCAACCTAATATGTTACGTAGTATAACTTTCAGAGCATGGATTCCGTTCTTTATTCTATGAATGGGAGTGTAAACTGATATTTTTATGCCTGATTTAGTTACTGTCGATAGACAGTCAAAGTCTCCCAGTACAAAAGCGACCAGGTATGTTGACATTTTAGGCGTCGTATCAAATGTGTACGCCACTAAACCATTCGGACGAGGTGTTTTAGATAATAAAACCTACAAATCAGACCATATTTGTACAGTATTTGACAAGGCAGTTGTTTGAGGAAGATATTCCAACGTCAGTTGAAATGTGGCTTTGTAACAAGGCTCGTCAAAACAAGGAAAAGTTCGGCAGGCATCATTTGGCTTAACATTACAATTAGATCCGACTGCAAATTGAGTTACTAGACAATCGTGTTCAATATTATAGGCATCGGTGTAAGTGGAAAGATAAAGCCCACGCATATCAGTATCAATATTTCCAGTAAAATGTGTGAACAACACTGCCATACCTTTTTCTAATGGTTTTTCAAATATGATATCGCATAAGCAGTCATTGTATCTGTACTTAATATCACATGGTTTTAAAGCTCAAGATCACAAATATTCAGTTACAAATTTGATCTTTCAATAATTCCGTTTCTGCTAAACGCAACTCGACATTATTGAGGGTAATACTTTGAGCTTCCCTCAAAATCTTAGGCTAGTTTCCGCTCAAAATACCTTGATAAATATTTTGACGGTTCCAGTAAATGTTAGGGCTTCGATATTAGGTTTAATATTCAAATCATAGTGAATGGGTACGATATCACCAGACAATCTAAAATATTTGTCGTACGTATTTTTCATTTATTATGTACTTATGACAACCTAGTGTTGGTTATTTTCGGTAATTCATGTAATACCAAAGTATCCTTACCTTTTTAGTCAATACGGGATATCATAATGCAAGTGTTAATTATTATTATTAAGAACACATAAAAATTTACAGAATATATTTCATCAATATTTAAGAATTAAATGAGACTTAATGTGATATTTAATGCTTAATCTGAGAGGAATATACAACAAATGCTAACTTGCATAGAAAACAATTTTTATAATCATTTGAGTGACTCATTATAATAATATAAATAAAAAAATCATTTTTATCAGCAGATTTCCTTATATGATAATGTTTAAAATCGGATTAGAACACTAATTAAATTATTTTGTCTTAAAACTCATTTTTTTACGTTTAACAACAAAGTTAAAAATCATTCTGCCTGCGCAAATACTTTATTTATGGTTTTCCGAAAAACCTCTTTTTATCAATGACAATAACATTCTAACTGGTGATATCTCACTATAAACGTTAAATTTTAAACTTCCTAGTATGAGGTGTCTTACGTTCCTAATTCTAAAAATGTGTTGAGAAAATCGGTTAGAAAATACTTGAGGGGAATGATATAAAGTATATTTATTTTAAAGGCCCATCTATTTTTCCCATAAATGGCATAGAGGGGCATCAAACAAATATCTGATTTAACTAGACCACAAAATCAATTTAAAAATAAAAACTCGGAAATTTTTTTCTTCTAACTATCAATATAATATTTGATTAAGTGAAATAGCATATCATTTTTTCAACTGCTTACTTGCAAAAACACAGTTTAAACCCTTAAAGTATTTGTAAGCTTTTTTATCATCAGGCTTTCCTGTTCTTTCTTAGAAATTGACGATATCCCTTTTATATCTTTAAATCATCTGATATTTTTTACAACGTGTAAACGTAACAGTTAAATTAAACATATTCGAGATGGATTAAAAATGGATTATTAATTTCTTAATCATCTAAGTGAGTTAAGACGGCACATTAAGTAAAAAGTAATTGTCATAGCCAAAAATGTCCGAGTTTTTGTTTAGTCAACAAAATATTATGATAATAAAACTTAAACCAACGGTGAGTAAATAATACTCGTAAATAATGTCTATATTAATAAAATTTTAAAAATTAAACCGTGGAACGGGAGATCGTATATCGTTGTCGTTTTATCAATAAATGAAATTAATATTTTAGCACCTAAAGTATCTAGCGCAGTTAAAACAGCACTGAAGAACTTGAAAAAGTTTAAGCCTCGAAAATTCTTGTTAACTCAAAAGATGACGATGAATTTATTTGTGAAGCAATTTACAATAATTATTGCAAAAAATTTATCAAATTTAGCATATAATGAGGAAATCACCATAAAATACTCAAACTATGAATCCAATACGTGTCTAAATATATATCATCATATCATTATATCTTCAATCTTAAAAATCGCTCTATTGACCAATCATTCGCTTTTTTTTTGATTTAATATTCTTTCTAATCGAATTCAATCAAGAAAAATTGCAGATCATATTGATTAATATAGATTCTAAATTAGGCATTCGCAGTGCAGTGATACCTTGCATAAAGCAATTAATTTTTTCTAGGAGCAAGTTCTTTATGCGAAACAATCGTTATGCGAATTATGCATTGTACTGAAATACAATAAAAAAAATTAATTTTTATGTTTACGCAAAAACGTAAAACCTTGAAGCAATTTTGTGTGTTGATATCGTTCGATCTCAAGAACAAATGGTAATTCATGACAACCACGCGCGCTTAAGCGAAATGGTGGAATCTGATTTAGTTCATTGTGCGAAACAAGAATTGTTCTCGGAGTTATCTATTGGCAAAAAATAAGTACGTTATGAGCAGCTCACGTTATCCGAGCAGAAAGTTATGAGAGATATCACTGTACATATATTTTGAGATTTTCTTGTTAATATTGGCGGCTTGGTGGAGGATTAAAAAATGTCGAGCGGATTATTATCCAATCATTTATTTTTAAAGATAGTTATTTTGATTTCATTCAAAAAATATCTTAGCTACAAAATCTTGATTTGCTAGTAGCAAGGCTTCAGAAAGACAGTAATAAGAGTATCTCTGAGGTAATTACATAAATTAAAAAATATTAAAGAATCAGATTTCAAGTTAAGCTTCGCTTATTTCTGTTAAATAAAGGGTGGCTTATAAACACGAAGAACAAATTTATTCTAAAACTACATGAAATTAATCTATAATTTTAAAAATTGATCAACGTAATTTATCTCAATTTTTTTATTTCCTTTCGCTTCTTTTGGCAATTTTTAGCCATTTTTATTATAAACAATTTTTCATTATCCACGTTGTAATATCTTGACGTAACTTATGTTAGAAATAACAATTACTTGAAAATACTGAGATAAAAAATGTGAAAAATATTAAAAAATGTTCAAAGCAGTCAATAGCAAAGTATTTTAAATATTCGAACAGATTTTCAGACAACAGGAAGTTAATAATATCAAAAATAGGAGAAATGGTCACTAAAGCTTTGCAGGAACCAAGATTATCACACATTCCGCTTCCTCTTTCAGTCTCACATTGATAGCCAGCAGTTCTGTTCCTATAACTTGATATTTGACCACTAGATGCATAATTATGCGGCTCGCATTTCGGCGATGAAGATGTTGTATCGTTGCAACAAACTCGACAGGAGTTTGTTTTCTTGCAAAGACATTCGGTTTTGCCGAATTTCGTGCAAGGTGAACCATTACATAACTAAATATTTAAAAAAGAATTTACTCCCGATTGACACACTGATACATTTTTCTGACAAAATTCTCCATCGTTTTTACTTTTTGGCGCTGGGCACACAGCCGACGAACCACTATGATTAAATTATTTTTTCTACTTGCAAGATACTAATTCTGAGCATTCTGTTGCATTCTTGCAAATTGTTAGATTGGCTTTAAAATTGCAATTGTTTTCACAGCACTCGCCTTGACTTGGACTAAACTTTATAAGGAAATGTTACCTGCATTGTTTTCCAGTATTCAACTTACATGGTGTTGTGGAATCGGCTTTACCACAACATTCGTCATCTTCATTCCCGCTATCGCAATCTTCTCCGCTTTCAATTATTCCATTTCCGCAGAATCCGGTAATGTTTTCTAATTTTAGTACGGTAGCAATTTTTAAATAAATATTTCATAAATTAATCAAAAATTTTTTATATGTAAAAATAGAGTTCGAAAAGAATTTAGATTTAGGAGAGAAATCGATGAAAATCGTGGTAATATCTACAGGTCAAATTTATTAAGATAAGCTCGTGGTGAGAAATTAATTAGTTTTGTAAATTTTTACACAATTTAAAGATTGGCTTAAGATGACGCCGTTGATGTAGCTTATCTCAGGGACTTCATAGTTGGGTGTGACACAAGACAACGCACCAAATATAAAACTTTTTTCTGAAAAATGATTTGAAAGCCCATTGGATTAAATTTCAGCTCTCAGAAGATGATGAGATCTAAGTAAAACATTATTCTTTGAATCATAAAACCACGCATTTGTGTTTTACTGATTCTAAGTCATTTGAAGCACCAGAGGCAGCTTGCAAGAACTAATATAAGGATCAAAAAAACAACTCCGATGCATGGAAATAGAAATTTACAATTATATAGAATTGTAAATTAAATTTGCGAAAACCTCACAGGTTTTTACTTAAAAGATATTATCGGTGCAATAGCGCATACAAAACTATGTATTATTGTGTATCTTGCGATGGAATTTAAAAAATTGACGCGTGTTATATGCGGTATGTATAATTTTATGATTTATGCTATATTTTAACGAAACTATAACTTTTCCATATATTTACGTAAGTGTATGTTCGTCAGTCGGTTTCTTAAAGCTAATGATTAATGCCTCACGAAAAACAAGTAATTATAAACAAGATATATCAGAATAAAATTATTAGAATCCTGAATGTGATTTTAATTAATTTAATTGCGTGAGTTTAAGTTTCTGCAACAAATAATCTGATTCGATTTTTTTGCTAAGTTATCTGCGATATAAACATTTTATAGTTCATTTTACAGCGTAAGTTTTTAATCCTCAAAATAGATGGGTTATTTGGTTTATAAAAATTATTAGACTCATTTTTTTGAATTTATAATTTATAGTTAAAATAAATATTACAAAATTATTTAAACTTACCAAGTAAGCAGTGAGTACGTGATCCAAGATTTATAAGCGCTCGAATTTGCTCAAGGCTGCAATTTGAATACTTAAAACTATTTTCTGTTATTGTATGGTGGTTATAAGCCGCCATTACGTATCCTTTGTTTTCAGAACAGGATTTAATATCGTCAGGATGACAATCTTCACAATCGTCAGTAGGATCATGTTTACTGCCCAATGAGTGACCGATTTCATGTATCAAAGTATTCTTGATCACACTTCCCATAATTTCAAATCCAAATAAACTGCTTGTTAGTACAATTGTTGAAAGGCGGCCACATATTCCGGTTCCTCCTCTCGTTCCTTCATATGCCATCCCTAAAATTCCATTCCAGTTTTCATGAACATAAATAACAGAAGAACAACTGCTAAACGAAGATAATTCGTTCGCTTGCTGAAGTAGCATATTTGGATTTTTCTTCAACCTACCAAAAAAATGATCGTCGTCAAAAACAAAAGCCCTCTTAATAGAGTATTGAAGCACTAAATTATATATATTGAGGTACTGGGAGAGTCATTACTTTTTTTAAAGTTTTGTTTCAATAAGTCGTTTAAGCTCGAGACGTGAAAAAACAACGTCGAGAGAGCTGCAGAAAAGGATGGATAATGTTTCACGAAATCTTTATGCACCTTAAAATAATATACTCTATTTTACCCACATCGTCATTTCGCAATATATTCCAGCGGAGGTGGATGATTCTGATTCTCCAAACTGTTGCATTTTTAAGACGCTTTTCAATCTTTTTGAGGATATTTTAATAGTGGTTTTTGCGTGAACTCATTTTTTATCACGCCAGGATCGGTTTTGTTGATGACAACGTCTCGGTGTCTATACATAATTCCCTCGCATTTGTCACAATTATATTTTGCTTTATTGTCACCATTAAGACTTTCAAAATGCCATTCATCTCCCTTAACATCTTTGAATTCTCCTCGAAAACTATCCGCAGTGATCATAATTGTCACTGTCGATGAGGGTACATCTTATATAAGCCTATTCTTTCATACCACATACACGACCTTTGTACAGATAAAAAGACCAATCTTTCTGATTTGAAACAATTATGTTTGATGTCACTTGTCGATCTCTAGATACGCACAAATGGTATTTTCTATAATTATTGATACTTAATACTCGTCTTCGGTATTGATTGTAATTATTCTTTCCTGAGCTATCTTGGATCCATGATTCCACAACAATAGATTTTTAGTCTCGCCTTTTCCGTTTATAGAATGGATTAGTTTGAAATGGGTAAGGTTAAGAGAATTTGAATCGAGTACTTATATTAGAATATAAGGTTTTACCTTCTAAACCAAGTAATATCACGCAATTAAGAATCATACATGCCTTTAATCTGGATTTCAAGGTTAAACCTTTTAACTTAGATAATATTGGAGTTAATCCTTTAATATTCTGATAAGTTTTCAATGCATTTGAAATCCAAATTATCATCGACTTAATGATACTTATATATATTTTATTTAATCTAATCTGCTAGTTATTAGGAAAATTCCGTTAAATTATTTATAAATCAATTTTTAAATTTTTACGGTTTTTAGTTTCGACCAATAACGGCTTGGAAATACAATGAATCAGCATCCAGTTAAATTTATTTCCCCTCTCCCTTAAGCTTAAATAGATCATTTTTAACATGCTTAAGGCACATAAAATTTAACGTGACCTTTTCCTGCAATTAATAATATCATAATTGTGTATTATTTTGGTAACTCATCGTCATCAATTTACATGGGTCTCAATGAACGCTAAACGATCCTCTATTTTCTCCTTAAGAATGATATATTTTATTAACGTATAATATGCAGGCTGTTAATCTAGCTTACAAAATTTTAACTGATTTTGGTATTAAAAAGATGTCTTCTGTTTAAAACGTATTTGGTCTAAAACTTCTTTAAAAATCATATAAAATTAATTATTTTGAAATTTATCGGATTTTATGGATGATTAGCATATGCAAACTAAGAAACATTTTAAATTGCATTCAAATATAACAATAACAAATACTGAATGTTGGGATGGTACATTAGCTTCTTGTACATGGTGAACTTAACATATAATTTAATGGATTTTTTTTATTTTTACATCAATAGAGAATCATAAATTGCCACTCTGTAGTTATAATTTAAATCAACTCTAAAAATATGATCAGCAAGTTTACGCAATTGAGATAATAATGATTTGACAAAAGTGACTCTTTCTTACTCCTCATGTTCAGTTTTGTAATTTCCATCATAACATATTTTGCAATCGCAGAAAACAACTTTTTTAATTAATATTCATTGTATTTTATACCTAATAAAAATCTGTCAAGTTTGTTTTTGTAGAGTCTTTCAAATCAAATATTCGAAGATGGATTAATTTAATTTTTAAATAATATACATGTTTTAGCCATCTTTAATCAATACGCAAGTGTCATTTTTGGTGATATTTATAGAAACACCTTATTATAGAAGCGATTTAGCAATAATTAAATTTAAAATTTATTTTTTTAGTATATTTGACTATTCGATGCTTATGATCACATAAAAAAGGAGAATATATTCGTTTTAATCGGATTTTTTTTGTAAAGATCCTTCTATGAGTTAAGGGACTAATAAGTAAACAAGGATGCTCAGTAGAAGTGTTAATGCTTGATTTCATAAAAATAATAAAATAATTAGAAAATTGATAATAGAATTAGATATTCAAAAGAGCATAAGCCAATCTTTTTAATTTTTAAAGTAATATTTACATTAGCTGATGTGGTATTACACATGATATCGTGTTTGCATGTAAACATTCAACTAACAACTTTATCCAGAATAAAACAAAATTAAATTTTCAAATAAACATAATCGCTAATAATTAAGCCTTACCATTAATTTTTTTCTATATTAATTGTTGGCCTTTTAAAGTTACAATTGCAACATCTCTTATAATTTGATTTTTAATATATCAGTCACTAAAAATAACGAATGGGTGGGATATAAATTGATCATCAATCTGTTAAAAATATCATCGGTGATTATTGGCGTTTTGTTTTTTGATCTGAATCAAAATTTATGACCGCAGATTTAAATGACTCTATTTTTGAATAATTAATTCGCTTTTTAAAAGTTTTTTAGCTGTAAAACTTTACTTATAATAATCAAAATGAAAATTAGAGATACTTTGTTTAAAATAAATAATATTTTCAATGGATTCTGTTCTAAGGGTCCAAGGCGACAATATAATTTAATCGTAGCGTTAAATGGATGTTTCAGGGGTCAGATACGAGTTTTTACAAAAATTTTTAAAAGTTGAAGACCGAAAATTTGATTGTTTTACCCTTGTTTTGATCTATTTCTCAATTAATTTTCAAAAGGAAATTTGACTAAAAGATGACAGTAAGAGTGTTTATTCAAGTGAAACCGAAAACACTAGGATGTTTTTTGTCATGCATAATTCCTATGTTTACCGAAAAACAATTCATAGTTATATTTTTTACAAATTTAAACAAGATACAGACTGAAAAATGTTATTTATTTTGCTTGTTGGAGTAATATGGGCGCATAGTTTGCCTGTAGAAGGTATAATTACTATTTTTTACTAAGAAATAATATGGATGAAAAATAACCTGGGCAAAGATAAGTTTATTTACGTTAAAAATGGATCTTCATTGTTAATAGAATGGGAATATAATATTCCACTAGGACGTATAATGTTCGCCGAACTTCAGCTTATTGAAGATGACAAAATTATAATGTCTGTTAGTAAAAAGCTGGAAGCTACCCTCAAAATAGAGGAAAATTTATTTGGAGACCACATTGAATTATTTGAGGACAATAAAATCTTATTGGTTAATATAAACTCAAGCTTTATAGGCAAAACGCTTCAGCTAAAAATCGCATATTTGATTGATAGCGACCATTTATCGAAATTTAACAAAATGCTTGGAATGTTTAAGATGAAATCATACATAAATCCTCTGAAATCTGGGCAAGTTGGTCGTTATGAGTTTCTGATTGGTAACCATCAAACCTTAATATCCAGCTCTCATTCCAATATTTTTCATAATTTTCATATCAATTTCTATTTACCGTTTATATAAAGAGTAATTTAAGCCTCACAATATTAGATTAAGGAAATATGGTAATTCTGACAAGTCTTACAATAAACTGGAAATGGCTCAAATTAACGTATTTTACTAAACAACATTATAGAACTCATCTGAAGAACCGAATTATGCGGTTGTTATCAAAAAGAAAAACGAAAAAGAGCGTTTAAAACCATAAACTGATGATTTCTGCTAAAATAATTAAACCATATTCACTGTTATACTATCATAAATATATTTTCATCTCACTATATTTGATTCTGTTAGTATAAATACAACAAGATGAGGAAAAAAACTATTTTCTAAGGGAGCGGCTATTAAGGGAGGGAAATATCATTCATCTGAAGAAAAATTATATTTTTGATCAGAGAATATGTATGCTACTTTTTGAGCAATCTCACTAATTAATTAGAGTGAATAGTTGTTTTTACTGTAAAAAACCCGTTTTACCTACATGGGTTAACTAAGGACAATAGATCCACAATTATTTTTATTGTTTAGTCACTTAAACAAAAAAATAAATCATTTTTCAATAAAATATCTGAATAAATCAGCGAAAACCTCGTTTTAGGGTATTGGGGAATTAGGGACTTAATTAGCTTACCTGAATTCTAATTTTATCGTCGAATAACCTAGACATTTTCGTTGAGACCGATATATAAATCATTTAATATCACGAATAAGTATTTATTATTGATAACGGCTGGCTCAAGAAATTTTAATTTTTTGATAAGAAAAGGAACAACTGTTGAGTAATTTGTTGAGACATAAATAATTACAAAATGATTATGATAATTGCCTAATAAATTCCCGAACGTCCCCGATCTGTGCACGCTTTATTTAGCATGCACAACACTCTTCCCCATAGTCAAAGAACTCTACGGGTTCTCCAAATCTTTCAGGTGGCTTCTTCGGCCTCGTTGATCTACGTAAAGGTATTGAAGTTGGTAAATCTGATACATTTTCGTAAGTGACTGTTGTCGTCGGATACATAAGATTATGGTGTACTTTCTTAATTTCTGCGGGGTTAAGGCTTGATTGTATCATATAAACTGGATGGTTAGCTTGAGTTACAGAATAAGGACCTTTAAATTTCGGTTCAAGTTTTCCAGGCTTATCGTTCTTTAGGAAAATTTTATCTCCACAATTGTATATTCGTTCATTCAGTTTTTTATCATAGTAGGATTTTAGCTTAACTTTATTAATCTTCAGATTAGATTTTGTTAGTTCTACGGCCTTGCTAAGTTTATTTTGTATACTTTGAACAATATTTGGGATAGAGTGATTGATATTAGGGTTGGTAGATATA